>OZ018311.1:18317443-18392715 GCA_963969455.1 Arge pagana | reverse complement strand
ATAAGTAATTAATATTGAAACATATTTTTTACTCATTTATAATAAGTAATTTCTTCGTTTATAATCAATAAAAGAACATTCGCCATTTAATAATAATTTATGCATAATAAATTAGTAGTCATTATGTGAATGTTCAAAAACTCAAATAAATAGGGAGTTTTAGTTGTTAAAACAAGCTATAATCATTATAGCTTATTTTAGGCAGGTGGTATCTGACCCTTGTGCCCACGGACACTTTTGATCAGCAAGAGAAAACCGACATTTTCCACAAAGTTAGAAAAAAGTTGACCGAAATCCAAATCTCGTAAGGCTAATGCGGGTTCCTTTACAAATAAAAGTATTTAAATTTATAAATTTATAACAGTACAACCGATTTAATAAATTCAACGGATTTCAACCAAACTTGGTATCTCATAGTTTTTGGGGTCGTTAAATATGAATCCGGCATTAAAAATGCAAAATTCAATATGGTGGATCCAAAATGGCTCACGAATATTTTTGAAATAGTGTTTTTGGTCGGCGAATCTGAATCTGGCATAGGAATGGTAAAATTCAGTAGTGCAGACCCAAGATATTGCTGGAGATCGAATAGATCATTAGTTTTATTCCTGTAAATGTACTAATTATACAGTATTTAATAATATAACCAGGCTTCTAACCTCCGTTGTTAAAACCTTAGTAGAAAATTGAAAAACTTGATAAATCCACACCCAAATTCTATTTTTCAGACGTTGGGCGCTGTAGATCCAAAAATTAACCCCGGGAATCGATTCAGAAGCTTGAAAAGCCTTTCGACCGCGTGAAATCATGTTTTTATCAATTTTCATTGCGGTAAAAATCTGCTTAACTAGAATTCGCAAGGTTCGTTTTAAAAAAATAATAATTGCGATTTATATGCGTCAAAAGAAATCACGCGAGCATTTCCGGTAAAAATTTGTTCGTTTGTAGCTTCTAAGTGAAACGAACTTCTTTTCGTTCACTTCTATACAGGGCGAGGAAAAATAGGGGAAGCCCCTGAATAAAATGGAAAGAACCCATTTTCTGGGAAAATGATGAATATAAAAGTTGTAGTATTTTTCCCTGGATATTCAACACTGATCTTTACTTTGTCCTTGACCATGACCATCAAGGTCAACCTTGATTTCTCCAAATGGAAACTCGTATGTTTTATTATGCAGATAAAAACAGGTGAGTTTTGTCTGAAACTTTTTCTCCATTACTGCTAGATGGAGCTGTTCGTTTGCAATGCTTCGCAAATCCGATAAATCATTTCGGACTGAGGTGTGGCTTTTTATTAATTCAGTAGATACTCCATTCAGCATAACCCAGAAACAGCGACGTGGGCGTTGAACAATCAAAGTTGACCTTGACTTGACCTTGTTTGGCCTCAAGGCTCAAGACCAACGGCAAGGTCACCATTATTTGACCCCTTTGAAGCCTTAACATTTTCGTGCAAAAAGATTGATCGATATCTTGCATAACTTTCAAGCCGGGAGAGTTAGGGAAAGTTAACGTTGAGCGCCCTCTAGCGAGAGAACAAAGCGTTATCAAGGAAAATATTTTGAACAAAACATACTTATATATTGCTGTCTGGAAAACACGAATATTTGATTAAAAAAAACAGGAGTTTTTATTCGAAATTTCAAAGTTGACCTTGATTTGACCTTGAAGGTTATGGTCAAGGACAAATTCAACGCCACCATCGAATACAGCTGTTGTATTCATCATTTTTCCCGAAAATGTTTTTTTCTAAGTTATTCCAGGGGTTCCGTACTTGTTTCTCGCCCGGTATAGGAATTTTGCGTTTGAAATGTTCAGTACATCAAAAAGTAACACATCAACTGTATTTCATAAAATTTTCATTCAAAAATTTCGGAAATTTAACCGGCGGGAAGTGGTTTTTGGAGATCCTTGAAAAAAATTCCTCGCGGTAGACACGATAACTCGTGATCGCTTTATTCGAAATTGGAAAATCGAAAACAATATTTTTAGTTAGTAGATAAGTGTAGAAGTGATTGAACGAAGGATTAAAAGAAAAATTGAAATTTGAATTTCTGACCGAATTGTATATAACTAATAGCAAAATAGTACATTTTTTGATACAATTTGGACTACGTACAGCCTTGTAAAATTGGTTGTAATAAAATTTTTGTTAAAATCCTTCGTTCAGCACTAGTCAATGATATTTTAA
The DNA here is from genome assembly GCA_963969455.1 of Arge pagana. Lineage (NCBI taxonomy): Eukaryota > Metazoa > Arthropoda > Insecta > Hymenoptera > Argidae > Arge > Arge pagana. The sequence goes on along the minus strand of OZ018311.1, from coordinate 18,390,524 downwards.
AAAAGTGTGCGAAATTTCAATGATATCGGTGCGTTAGTTTGTGCGAAATCGTGTCCACCGATTTCAAGAATAGTGTTTTGAGAAAAACGCGATATTACTTTCATATTACCGGCTGGTCCTCGGTAATTGGCACGGCATTCGTTTTTCTAATTTCTAAATGCCCCTCTTGCTATTCTTTGAAGTTTGCTAAATTCAGTTGTTTCTTCCAAACCTCACCTCAGTTACAATACGAGTTTTTCACAAATACATCAAAAACTTTTTCAGACTAATAGCCAATCAACGTGGCCACACCGTATAATCGATGAATAATCGGGAGAATATTCAAAGGATCTCCCTCTCCTAGAGTTTTATTACGAATGACTTAAAAATTGGGGAGAATATTCTAGACATCTTCTACTATTAGTAGATAAATTTTGTTTAAAAAAAGTTGATTTTTCCAAATTTGCAAACCCATGTAATCTCTGTCTATGCGACAATCAGCATTCCGTTTCGTTGCTTTTCCATGGTCTTGTGACTGTTATTTCGCTGTCTCAAACGATGCTGAAGATCCAAGGGCAGTCGTTGCAGTCTTCTCATTCGGGCTTTGACCTGCAGCAGGATTTCTATATGCTGCACGATGAGATTCTCCTCCAGTCTTCTCTCACTTTCAGCTCTAAGTATATATTGTGATTTATTTTCGGATCGTCGGAATTCTCAAGTTTTCGTGACTAAAACCGTAAGCATTTAAATCGAAACGATGGAATAACGAGAGGAAAAAAAATTCGCGTATAATCTGTTTTTCCTTTCTTTCAGGCGAAAAAAAAATAGCACCGTTGATTTTTCGATTGGTCGACAGTCGAAACGACACGGTAATTTCGTTGCGAATGAACGCAAAAAATGAAAACGAACAGCGCTCTGTACGACGTTTGTTATTTGAAAAAAATTACTTCAGTTGGTTACTTGTTTGTTAATTTTTTATTCGTAGTAAACGATTTTGAGTTGTGGTCGAAGTGAGGTGTTCGCCTTACAAGTTCATCTACAATAAAAGATGTATCCGCGAGCAACAACGACAGAAGATAATCGAATCGTAAAAATTATACGTATACCAATTTACGCCATCGAAGCGAGTTTTCGAGCTGGAAAATTGCCACACGAAACCGGTTCTCGAACCTTGGATCTTAAGGTTAGGAATTGCCACTGGACTACAGTATTTTATTGTCGGGCAAATATCAAATTCGTATCGTTTAAATTGGATAACCATTTCAGATATGATTAGTCAGTTATTTACAAAACTTAATCAACGAACGACCTCACTTGTCCCATTTTTTCGCGGGTAATTACTTCGATATACTTTGTCGCTGAATTCGATACGAATACAGTTCAAAATGTGACGCCTTCCGATGATTCGCTCCTTAAAAACTTTTTTTCGTCAGTTTGCGAAAATACAAATCTTTGTCAATGTGTAAATAAGAATAAATAAGAATAAATATATAAATAAATAAATAAATAAATAAATGTTACGATCCGAGCGGCTGGATCCTCAGTTTCCGAAAATAGTAGGGAGCGACGCGTCGACTCTGCGAGTCGTTTAGGGAAGTGATGGGTTCGATTGAGTATCGACACAGGATTAGAGGATCTACTAAAGATTTATTCAAAGGTTGTTCCTATTCCCACGATCTACAATAGGTAATTAAGGCGACTCGACTCGAAGAGGTTATAATATGGATATCGCGTAAAAAGGTCAGGGAGAGAGTGTCAAGCGTATGACTATCGGAGGTGACGGTCAGGCGATGACTATCTTTGCGGTCCCGTCGGTTAGCCCTCGATGGACCGCGTAGTGATCTTACTATCTGCAAAAGGAGCCCTTTTGCACTGGCCGCGGAGCGCCCGTTGGCAGCTCCGCGGTCGACGGATTCCGCTGTCTTGGCGGAATTCCATCCTTGGTTCTAACGGTTGTTCCCAGCGAACGTTTCCAACGGACTTTCTCATGACTCTGATTACAGATCCGAGGGATCTGTTGATAATAACCGAATCGTCGGAACGACGGACGGAGTCCGTTCGTTACACTCCCGGGGGGGGGGGGGGGGGGGGGGGGGAAAGGCGATGATCCACCGTCGCCAACTTCGCTCGCAGAGGGCGAGGAAGTAAACTCGCGAAATAAAAGCTGAAAAGAAAAAAAATGATCGTGGGCGCTAGGTAATTCTATCATCCTTAATCTTAAAGGGAATTTCACAAAGGGGGAGAAGGGTGCCCTGCTCGTTGTGGACCCACTGGCCGGACCCTTATAGCCTAAGAACGTTAATATCTATATATATGTATAGGGGCGGTCCGTGGCGCTCCCGCGCTGGCCGGTGGTCGTCTTCCCTCAGTGATGGTATGACCTCCTAGTTGCGGTACTGGCCGGGCTCTTCCGGCATCGGGTCACGTCGTCTACGTCGTCTCGCGTCGTGCTTGGTGGGTCGGGTGGCCCAGGCAGGGCCAGGCGTCCTCTGACTCCGCGCGGCGTCGTGGGCGCGGGGTGGTGGCATCCTCGCTCTCCACCGCATGTTCCCTGCGCCTCCTGCCCCTCGACCGGTGTTGGCCTGATGTCCGGCAGGGCGAGCTGGATGGTCGGCCTGTCTACCTGTAAACTTCCTACAGAATATTAATTTTAGGGGGGTCCCCCCCAGGGGGAGCCCCCTCGCGAGAAATACGGCGGTGATCAGGGTGCCCACCGTCGCGAGACTAAAAATCGCGGATTTTTCTATTATCCTAAACCGGTCGTTTCACATGACGTTTTTCTGCGATCGTTTTCGCGCGCGTCACGATCTCGTTGAAACGCACGCCGTTCGTGGTTGTACCCGATTTGGTGGTCGATTGTTTCGAGCGGCTGTCCAGCGAGGATTCCCACTCGGCGATGGCTTCGGTTAACCGAATCTCTGAATTTTCTCATCTCCCTTTTTCCGCTAGGATCGACGATACGCGGTTTCTCTCTTCTTAATTTGGTTTCCATGTACTTCCTTCCGAACTCCGCGTTGGTCCTGTTTGATCCCTGTCCTTTCTCGCCCGAATCGGTGACTTCCGTGATGCAACAATGCGATTGCACCTCGTCTGATTCCGCGTTTCTTCCTGTAGGTTCCGTTGCTTCGCCTGATTCGGCGGTCCTTGCGCTGTCGGGGTCGACCGTACGGGGTATTTCTCGTCCCGTTTCCTCGTCGTCACTCTCCGTGACGGTTTCCATCGTAGCCTCGCGTGTTTTCGTCGCCTCGTCCGTTTCGGCGGTTTGTTCTTCTTTCTTCGTTTCCAGACGCCTGCGTTTCGTCGGCGCTGGATTTTCCATCCTTACTTCTCGTACTTCCGGGACTTCGCAGTACTCGATCGGCGGTCTTTTCTTGTTGCATCGACGCTTGCGTCTTCGCGGTTCTATTATCGTCATTCGTTCGCCTTCGCTATTTTATTTACCCCCCCGACTCCGGAATATACGCGTCGGCTCGGCGACGTTGATTCGTCGGTCACGTCTCCGTCTACCTCGGAGAAGATATTCTCCACCTTTTCTTCTTGTGTCGGAGTCACTTCTTGGTTTGACTCGATTTGCGCGTGCGGTCCCGGTTCGTACTCTTGTGGCTGATACCGGTCCCGCGAATCGTTCGAATGATTGTCCCATTCATATCCTCGCGCGTCACTTCGGTCGCGCGAATCATTCGGATGATCGCTCCTCGGTTTTTCTCGCGCCTGATATCGGTCGTGGAGTTTATTCCGACGATCTCGCCACTGTTCTTTGTTCATTAAGCGAATTTCCGAGCCCATCTCGGTTAGAAATTCGCCTCGTCCTCCCCAAACCTCGTTCTCGATCGAAGGTGCGACACCGAGTCGCTCGGTTCGGAACCGGTGATAATGGGTATCCGCGCTGCACGCGTACGCGCGCATTTTATTTCCCGGGGATGCCGGGGCTCGGGCCGATGCGTGCTCGCCGGCCCCTTACGCGTTTAAAGGTCGCGTATCATGCTGGCGGTCCTCTCCCGCTTCATCGCGCTCTCTCGATGGTCGGTTTGACGGCCCGAACTTTTTTTTCTGGTAATAACGCGCCTGCGTATCGCGTTGGTGGTTCTCCGACGTATCTTCGTATGTTCTAGATGCCCGGTTCGATGATTCTTCGCGGTATAACCTTCCACCCAAATCGTACCGTCGGTCATCCCACGTTTCTGCTCGCGCTCGCGCCCCTCGATTCAACGGTCCCGGCTCGTATAGACCGTCGTCTCGGTACCTTACCGGGTTCTCCCGGTCCCCGCGGTCTCTCCTAAAATTTCCGGGTCCGTCCCGGTCCTCGCCACGACCCTTCGGGGTACGCGTTCGGTTCCCGCTGTCTGTCGCGAATCGCGCGGAGGTCCCTACTCATCGCGCGACACTCCGACTGGCTATGCCCAAGTCGGTTGCAATACGCGCACGACGTTTCCTCAAAATCCGTGATCGGCGCGTGCCGTCCCCTCGCGCTCCTGCCGGTGTCGATTTCGGTGTTGTCAAACCACCGCAGGTCCTTTTCGATCTTAAGTACGAGCCGCCTGGCTTCTTGGAGGCTGGCGGGTTTCGCGGCTACCAATCGCGCATCCACGTCTCTGGATAACCCCCGTCGGAACGCCTTTAACGCCACCTTTTCCTGGATTTCGAGCGTCCCTGCTCGAGCACCCTCGGGGATGTCTGTCCCCGTCTCTACGGAGACGCACAGATTTTTGTAGAGTTCCGCTATCCGGGACCCATATTCCGCGGAGGGTTCCCTTGATCGCGGCCGGACGTGGGATAGTTCCTCCATCCAGTATAGCGCTTCCTCCTGGCCGTCGAACGTTTCGCGGAGGCTCGCGATCAGCGCATCTATCGTGCTTAGCCCCGTTACGGTAATCGCGAAGTCCCCCGCGTTCCCCGTGAACTTGCCGCCCATGGCCCGCACCAATATTTTCTCCATTCCCGGTGCTATCAACTCGGCCGCGTTCCGGCAGGAATTTATAAACGACGTCAAATAATGCGGGGAGCCGTCGTAAGGCTTGATCAAGTCCAGGGCCTCACGGACTCCAAAGTAGGGACGGGGGTCTGATGGACCCACCGCCGTGGTCTCTGCCTGTAAGATGCGTAGGGGTTCGGGCGTTTCCGCGATTCGCGCTTCACCCGATTCACGCGCGTCACTATCGAATTCGTCGAACGGGTATGGTACGACTACGCGGCGCGATCCCTGCTCAACCGGTGGGATATTCTGGAATCGACGCAGGTTTTTGTTTGATAACCCAACGGATGGCCTGGGCCCTCTGACCACACAAGTCATATTTAAATTCAATGAGTATGAGGTACTTACTCGAAGAACGCCGATTTCTACTGGAGGTACAAAACGGCTATCATACTACCCAATCAGTATCCTTGGTATCCTCGGTATCCTTGGTATGATCTCCTGGATCACTTCCCCAAAATTTCTCGAGACGGTCTGAACTCCACTCACAGTTTCGCAAGAGATTTTTTTTCTTTTCGCACCACCCCACACTTAGCACCAATTTTGTTACGATCCGAGCGGCTGGATCCTCGGTTTCCGAAAATAGTAGGGCGCGGCGCGTCGACTCTGCGAATCGTTTAGGGAAGTGATGGGTTCGATTGAATCTCGACAATGGATTAAAGGATTTACTAAAGATTTATTAAAAGGTTCTTCCTATTCCCACGATCTACAATAGGTTATTAAAGCGACTCGACTCGACTCGAAGGAATAACAATAGGGATATCCGTGTAAAATGGATCAGGCACAGAGTGTCAACCGAATGACTATCGGAGGTGACGGTCAGGCGATGACTGTCCTTGCGGTCCCGTCGACTAGCCCTCGACGGACCGCGTAGTGATATTCCTATCAGCAAAAGGAGCCCTTTTGCACGCGCTGGCAGCTCCGCGGTCGACGGAATCCGCTTGTCTCGGCGAAATCCTATCTTTCATTCTATGGTCGTGTCCAACGGAGGTTGCTAACGGACTTTCTCACGACGCTGATTACAGATGCGAGGGATATATTGATAATAACCGAACCGTCGGAGCGACAGACGGAGTCCGTTCGCTGCAAAATCAATGAATGAATAAATGAATAAATGAATAAATGAATAAATGAATAAATGAATAAATGAATAAATGAATAAATGAATAAATGAATAAATGAATAAATGAATAAATGAATAAATGAATAAATGAATAAATGAATAAATGAATAAATGAATAAATGAATAAATGAATAAATGAATAAATGAATAAATGAATAAATGAATAAATGAATAAATGAATAAATGAATAAATGAATAAATGAATAAATGAATAAATGAATAAATGAATAAATGAATAAATGAATAAATGAATAAATGAATAAATGAATAAATGAATAAATGAATAAATGAATAAATAAATCAATAAGTAAATAAATAAACAGGTTTTCGTTGGACAGTTTCAAGTCTGTAGGATTCTGGAATCATTTCTGAGAAGATATACTAAAAACTCTTTTGAAAACGATGAATTTGAAGAAATTGGTGTGGCCGCTTCATTGCGAAAGCAAATTTTCAACGAGACTCCTTTGAATCACTGGAACCATATTCTTTAGGTTCCTTTTCATGTGTAGCAAGTAACAGTTTTCATGCGTAGCTGCTGCATCTTGCTGCGCATGAAAATGCTCGAAATGCTCTCATCGTGGTTGGTGTTGAGAAAAAAAAGCCGTCGATCGTTTTTTAATCTGCGGCAGATTATTTGGCAGATCATTGGCCGTGTCCGGGAATAGAATTACATCGCTGTCACGCAACTCTTCATTCTTTGTTTCCATCCCACGACTATTGATCGTAAAATCCTAAAATTTCGCATCTACCGGCGGACATAAACAAAATTGAGCGAGAAGGCAAAAAAGGGCAAACAAAATGCTTTCAATTGCGTGACCTGCAAGTTCGAATCACTCAAAAATTAGCTGTGGGGGGCTGTGAAGTTGGCCGCCCAGCCAAAAATTTCAATTTGCAAGAAAATTAATAGGTGGCAATCGAAATTTGAAAAATGACAAACAAGAGCAAACGAAGGGCAATCGATAGTAATTTTTAGCATTTTTCTTCAGCATGATGGGGGCTAACTTCACGCATCTAAGTTTTGCTCTAGTGCCACGTGTTCTTATTCAAGGTGTCATTTTTGGTTCCATTTATTCTAATTCCATTGATGACAGAGATCTGCGATGAAAAAGTATTTTCAATACTCTCACGTAGAACATACAGATTTCCACTTGCTCGTTCCCAATACATAAACTCCAATTTTTCCTTTTCTTTTCAATTTTCCAAATACGTGGCGCTTCTAAACTATTTAATATAAAAATAATACCAACACGATCATGTTATTTGATACTATTTTATAAATCGAAGCATTACTTTCATGTTAATTATGCAACGGTTTATTTGTTTAACTGTCTTTGATATGCCTACAACATTTAGGGTATATCCATCTCTCTTTAATCCAAGTGAAGAAACAATGCGCGCGCTGTTTCACCGCAGACATTTTTTTTCCTCAAAGATACGTTGTATTCATTTATATTGACATTGACATTTTTTAAATAAAATAATACAATTTTTTAAAATAATTTATGATCTACCGTCACCTGTATCTACTAAATGTGATGGGTGTTGATTGGAAAATTTATATTCTGTTGTTCGAGCGCTTATTACATATTCGTTGAAAAAAAAGTAATATGCTGTTACATTCTATGAACGATAACTTTATGACCGCGTAATTAGTAGATAGACATTGTCACACCGTCATTAGTTGCAACAACACCGGACGTGGATAACATTTGGCGCGTATTTTTTGACGATGATGCACATAAATCAAATATTTATATCGTCATTAAAATTTTATGGCCGTAGCTTTTATGGGCGTGAAATAATTCGTATTTCTCGATTGAATATCTCCGCCTCGCAGGATGGGCGGATTCTATACGGAGAGCTAGTAAAAACTAGGATTATCCACTGTGTAACATAGGAATCATTACTATGTTACATAGTGGAGAAAAGTCTTTTGACAGAGTAATTTTCCCTATTCCAAATGGTAACGTTGGCTATGTCACCATAGTAATGATTACCATATTACATCGAAGACAGTACCACGTGAATGGGAGTTATTCCTATTTTATATATTTCCGTTTATTATGTTTTATTTATTTATTTTCCAGTAGGTAAGATTATGTTCGGTTTATCTAAGGGGGGATGGTACTGACATTTTCGAATAAAAACACCAAAAAATCGGTTTTTCGTTTCTGACCTCAGCCAAGATACATAAATACCTATAACGTGTAACCTTGCGCACAAGAGAATCCACCAAACGAGAATGTTTTCTCGAGTTTTTTTTTTTTTTGGAAAAGGAATGAATGACGAAAGAAAGTATTTGATGGTGACTTTTTTATTAGAAATGAATGAAAAACAAATAAAAATATCTGTACAAATATTTGAGTACATATTTTCTCTGTATGTAAAGATCACATTAGTATTCGTGACAAGAGAGTTACTTTGGCAATTCCAATGCTTTAATATCACCTTTCATTTTCTAAAAGTCTCGCTGGGTGACCCAAGCCTCTCACTTGGTTATTGGGGCGGATAATATTCAAATTGAGAGTTGGTATAGCATGTTGTGAGAGGCGACGATTATTAGTAGCAGAGTAATCAGGTAAATAAGGTTTGTAGAAATTATCTTTATAGTCTGATTGTTAGAAATGAACTGAGCAGATCCGAGCTGCAAAAAAGTGCTGATCAGTTTCCTCTCATTGTTCATAACATAACACTGTTCGCTAACTCCTCATAGTTTATTTTGAATACAGATGCAGGACTGACGAACCATTAGAATACTTACCATTGGATATATTTTTACTATGACGAATTGACGGATTGCATACTTTCAACCACAGTTGAATGCATTTCCCGTCTTTAGGGAACCTGAAAAACCTAATTTGCTCTCTCCTTCTCCCATCACTTCTATCTTTGCAATATTTTACGGCGCATGTAACCATTTTGCAAAATTCTTGAGGTTAATGATGCTGAAGAACTGTCAATACACATCTAGTATATCAATATATTTTCCAACATAGCTGATTGTGATGCCCAGTCACATGATGCGCGGAACGGACAAATTCTGGTATCCCGGAGAATCATACCTTATATTTATGTATCTTGACCCCAACATAGTCTCGAATCCTTCCCCCTTCCATTCGTTGCGAGCATTATGGATAACTCGTGTAACGCCATTTGAACCATTTAAATTACTTTTTCGGTGAATTTTGAAAAGACGTGCTTCTCAAAATTGACTGGAATAGCTCTCAATGGCGTGCTCGCAAGACACGCTCGAGTAAAATAGAAAAACCAATTTTAAAAAACGTATATCCTCGTAACCCACTCGTAACTAATTTTCTAACGTAAATATCTCACCTAGTAGCTAACCTCGTTCCCGTCCGCAATCAAACCCCAACCCGCGTTAAAATTATGGATGTTAAACCAGCGGCTGGGCAATCTGGAATAAAATACTTGACACTGTGGTATCTTTTTTTCAATCATCACAATCATAAAAGAAATAATATTCGTCAACCAATTTTTCCGAACAAATACAGCTGCCGTATACGGGCCCATCTGAACCTCAAGATTTGATACGAGTTATATCTCCTGTCTCTAGCCTTCTTGTATTTACCCGCCTGGCTGCGTGGATAATCACCGTGCGCATTTTTTGTAATCAGAGCTATGCACCTAACATGGGACTGAGTACCGTATTACATGGCTTCGATTTCTATACACTATAGTAATGTATACCATTGTGAGAATCAAATAACGCGCTACAATATCGACCAACGACGCGAGTGATACGCGGGGCCTATCAAATGAGAGGAAATCGACTCGACAAAGTAAGAGCGAAGCGTCGACACTCTGCGAGAAGACGCCAGGCCTAAGGCACATTATAATTATTCCTCGCAGAAGCTTGAAGCGCCGAAATCGTATTTTATTTGTGCCCAGTAATAATTTTAAAACCATCATCGATTACTTTGTCATTTGTGAAAATTTAGTGTCGAACGACTGATAGTGCGGATGAACACTTGAGAACACCGACGTTAAAATATCAATCACATGAATAAATCTGTGTCTTGTGAAACAAATCCCATCTAATCATTATTTTAAATAAATGAAACCAATCGTTACATTTGGCGCCCAACGTTTCAAAGGCTCGGTATCTCATATCTCGGTGTCTCATGTCTTTGTGATTAAATTATAAACGAATACGTAGCATTTATGCCGAATAAACTTATTCACACGCCTATCCAAACCAGGTCTAAAAATTCTAATCAACAAAAATCGCAAGGGGCGATCACAAAAACACCGAGAATTTCAAAGCCTAATGGTGATAACGGACAAAATATGGAGGAGGAGAGGAAACGATTAGAAGAGGAGAGAAAGAAAATAGATGAAGAACGTGCTGACTTAGAGAGAATGAGGCGGAATAAAGAGGCTTATGATGAGCTGATTACCGAAGTAAATAGATTACGAATGGAAAATCAAGAACAAAGACGGTTACACGTATTACAACAACAAGGTGATATTGAAGACAGATTTGTTAGTGGGCTGATAAATAGAGCACAAAATTTCAACATTGATGTAAAGATGCCTAAATTTTCCGGAGAGGATAATATCAATCCACGTGAATTTTTGAATAACATAGAACAATATTTTACAGTAAAGAATGTATCGGAAGAACAAAAAATTTGGATTATACATAGTGCATTGGAGGGTAGAGCAAAAATATGGATTGATGGTCGAAGAAGTAGAATTAATAATTATAATGAATTTAAAATAGCGTTTATCCAAGAATTTTATTCAATGGCAGTTCAAATTATGGAAAAGAACAGATGGTCACAACGTAGATATAAACAAAGTGATGGTAACTTACGAACGTATTATCTTAAACAAGTCAAAGAGGCACAGTACTTTGAATCAAAAATGTCAGATTATGAAATGAATTATAGTATCGTACAGCAGTTACCATATCGTGTTAAAGAAACAATGATTGCAATAGATTTTTCAAAAACAACCTTAATCGAAGCAGCTTTATCACAATTAGATGCAATACAAGAAGAAAGAGACAATGATCAAAAAAGGAGGTTGTTCACTAGTAATAAAGATGGTAATTTGAATGCTAGAACAGTAGGGCTTATTAATAAACAAAGTTATTCACATCGGCAGGGATATAACGTTCAGCCACAAACATCAAGCAGTTATCAATATCCTAATAGTTATCAGAACAATGCCAGTAATTTTAATAATTTCAATTTTCCAAACATGAATGTACCACCACCTACTTTTAATCATGGTAACCATGATAACAGATATTCACAAACGAATCAGAGGAGTAATTGGAAACGACCATCAAATAATAATTCTTCACAATCATGTAATAATACACAAAACAATTTTTTAAACTGAATGTCGATGCGATGGGAACAGGTCTCACACCGCATCGTAAATCATTTGATTTTATTGAAGACCTAGCCTATGATTTAGATAACAAAAATGTCAACAACAAGGATTCAAAGATTTCAACTCCTGCATGTCCTCATCTTACGATAACCGTAATGGGAAATTGTTTTCATGCATTAATCGATACTGGGAGTCAAGTTACAGCAATCTCAGAAGAAATAGCCAATCAATTAGAAGCAAAAGGTAGATTATATACGTTACCAGTTAACAATGTGATCGTCATCCCAGCTATAGGTCAAAAGGCAACTACAGTCAAAAAACAGGTTCTTTTAGAGATGGTCATAGATAATCAAAGATTGGAATACCCTTGTTTGGTCATACCTCGTTTAGCAAATCAGATTATACTAGGTAACGATTGGTTGTTGCGTAATAATGTAATAATTGATTATAAAAATTGTACTATCGAAGTAAACCACATTAAGGTATGTAAATCGAAGGTGTCGTTCGAATGGGAAACTTTGAATAAGTTAGTATCTTCTATTGATAACAACGTGACGATTATACAGTTAATTAATACAAAAATTAGCGATTTATTTTTCGAAAAGAATATTGATGAGAAATTGAATGAAACCAGTAATTTAAATAATTTGGAAAATTGTAATGAAGAAAACAATAATTCAGATGATCAGATGATGAATTTGGAAGTGACAAACAATAATAATGTGCTCTGTGAAAACATTACAGATGAGATTGTTTCTGATGATCAAGTTGTAATAGATATTGGGAGTATGGAACTTGAGAGAAATTATCAACATAATTCGAATACATATGAAATTCCCGAAATTATAACAGAAACATCAGTAAATTTTAAAAAACGAGTTCAAAATGATTTCTCGGAGCTAGCTGAAGATGATAACATAACTCGAATAAATGTACTTTCTGGTAACGAAGTAAATTCAAGATCTGAACGAATAAGAGAAATAGAGGATCAAGGGGAGGATCATAACTTTTTCAAGGAACTTCCATCGGTCGCGGAAAACCTAATGACACTGGATGATGCGCAGGCTCAATTAGTGTTGGCGTTACTAAAAAAATATAGCGCATTGTTTTCCGACAAGCCAGGGTGTGCTGATGTATATGAGCATAGAATTAGGTTGACGAAACAAAATCCATATATCAAAAAATCTTATCCAGTACCAATCGCATTAAAAGAAGATGTTGACAAAGAAATTAAATATATGCTTGATTTAGGTATAATTGAACGATTAATAAGCCCGTTTTGCAATCCGTTAAGAATCGTGAAGAAAAAGAATAAACAAATACGTGTTTGTCTAGATGCTAGATTTTTAGATGAGATAGTTGAAGGTGATAATGAATCGCCACCAAACATCTCAGATTTACTACAAAAACATTATGGTGTAAAATATATGTCTACGATCGACTTAATGCATGGATATTGGCAAATATCATTATCACCTGAATCCCGACCATTGACGGCATTTTTACACGGATCAAGCTTATATCAGTTTTGTAGAGTCCCATTTGGCCTCAAAACAGCAGGCAGTGCCTTTATTAGAGCTTTAAATTCAGCATTGGGAAATGAATATTCAGCATTTTTAACCCGTTACGTAGATGATTTATTGATTACATCGCCAGATTTTGACACACACCTTTTTCATCTAGAACTGGTATTTAAAAGATTGCTCAAACATAATTTCACATTACGGTTGGAGAAATCTAAATTCTATAGAGAGTCGATTGTCTTTTTAGGATTTTTATTAACACCACAAGGAATTACACCCGATCCAAAAAAGCTTGCTATAATTAAAAATTTTGAAGAACCAAAGAATCAACTAGATTTGCAAAAAATTCTAGGAATCTGCAATTTTTATAGACAATTTAGTATACAACACTCACAATATCTAGATCCTTTTAGAGAATTGTTGAAGAAAGATGCTGTTTGGAATTGGACCAGAGATCACTCTGAAGCGTATAAATTATTAAAAGAGAATTTTATGAAAAGTATAACTCTGAACCATATCATACCTAATTGTGCATTCAGAATTCAAACCGACGCGAGTAATAAAGGAATTTGTGGAATTCTTTATCAAACTGATGAAAAAGGAGATAATTATTTGATCTCAATAGTAAGCAGATGTTTGACAGCGCCAGAAATGAATTACACTACAACTGAAAAAGAATTACTTGCAATTATGTACGCTATTCAGAAATTTAGGATGTTTATCGCCGAAACTCAATTCAAAATAATAACTGATCGTAAAAGTTTAACGTTTCTCAGAAATAGTACTTTTCACAATGGACGATTGATACAATGGTGTTTGTTGTTGAATGAATATTCTTTCAACGTGGAATATTGTAGAGGTGCTGATAATAAGGGAGCTGATTTTTTCAGCAGAAATCCAGAAGGAAAATTCGCAATTGCTACTGAACAAAAATCACTGATAATATCAAAAATAGAATCATTCAGTAAGGTTTCTGATAACATAAATTATTCACAAATTTCAAACTTAATTCTGAATTTAGTGTTGGACAAAAATTTAAAAAATCAATTCAAAAAGATAGTTGAATTACAACAAAATGACGAAATGATAATGAAAAAAAAAGAACAAATACTCAACAATGACGAAGAAAACCTGTATTTTCAAATATATAACGATGTTATATTCCACCAAGATCAAACAACAAAAGCATGGCAAATTGTAGTACCCGTTTGTTTAAAAGAATCTTTAGTAAAATTTGTACATTCAAAATTAGGTCATCCAGGACAATATAAAACATTGCAATACTTAAAAATTAATTATTATTGGAAAGGAATGGCGAAGGATATTAAAAAATTTGTTACCAATTGTGATCTGTGTCAAAGAGTTAAATATGTTTCCATAAATATGGAAGGAAAATATGATATGGTAAAAGCTGATGAGCCAAGAGAATTAGTAACTGTTGATTTTTATGGACCATTGCCGAAATCAGTTGGGGGTGTACAATACATCTTTGTAATAATTGATGCATTTTCAAAGTATGTAAGCTTATATCCGATAAGAAAAGCTACCACTTGTATCAGTTTAAGAAAAATTTTAAATTGTTATATTCCAAAACTTGGTAAACCTAAAAGAATATTATCTGATCACGGAACACAATTCACAGCTCATGCTTGGAAAAATACTTTGGAAAGAGAAAATATTAAAGTTTGCTATTCGAGTATTCGTCATCCACAGTCAAACCCAACGGAGAGGGTTATGCGAGAATTGGGTAGATTTTTTAGAACCTTTTGCGCACATCAACATACTAAATGGGCTAAGTTTATACCTGAAATAGAAAACCTTTTGAACATCACAACACATTTTAGTACTGGATATACACCATATGAATTACATTTTGGTGAAATGCCTTCGGATCAAATAAGAAAAATAATTAAATTTCCCGACGCTGTACTGATTGACCATCAAACCAAAATATTGCTAGCAAGAGAAAATCTGAAGCGAAATTTCGAAATACGTAAAAATAATCAAAAACTTAAACGAATAGTCGAATTAAAGGTAAATGATTTGGTATTATTAAAAGTTCCAACACCATCAAACGCACAAGACAAAGTAACTCATAAATTTTTTCATATTTATCATGGACCGTATAGAATAATAAAAGTAATTGGCCGAAACGCATTTATACTAGCTGACCCACAAAATATAGAGAATATCAAAGGCACATATAATCGAACTAATTTGAGAAAATATCAACACACATGACAGTCTACGTCCTTGTTACGAAACTAATCATTTCCATTCCTCGCTACATCGATTAGTATATTATTAATTATTAGTCATTAAGGTCGTGACGAATTGACGAGTATGAATGACAATGGATGTATGATTATACTAAGTTGTGAAATATATAATAACCAAACAATTTGTGACAAAGATTCAAAAGAAAACGGATAGCATAATTAATTAGGAGTAACAGACAATGTACACAATCATAGTATTAAGAGTATGATTCGGCAGTGTACAGCAAGACCATCAACGAAGAGGAAAACATGTAAAAATAGAAACTAAGTGATAAGTAAGATTGATAACTAAGGTAAAGACAAAGAGATATGGAACGAATGATGAATGAGTGAGAAGATAACTTTTAATTGTTCGTTAATCACTAAAATAAAAGTTAGGGGGGGCAATGTGAGAATCAAATAACGCGCTACAATATCGACCAACGACGCGAGTGATACGCGGGGCCTATCAAATGAGAGGAAATCGACTCGACAAAGTAAGAGCGAAGCGTCGACACTCTGCGAGAAGACGCCAGGCCTAAGGCACATTATAATTATTCCTCGCAGAAGCTTGAAGCGCCGAAATCGTATTTTATTTGTGCCCAGTAATAATTTTAAAACCATCATCGATTACTTTGTCATTTGTGAAAATTTAGTGTCGAACGACTGATAGTGCGGATGAACACTTGAGAACACCGACGTTAAAATATCAATCACATGAATAAATCTGTGTCTTGTGAAACAAATCCCATCTAATCATTATTTTAAATAAATGAAACCAATCGTTACACCATTTATTGCCGACCATGTAACATATAACCGTTACCAGATAAATGCTAATGAGTCCTATTCAACATACACTGAGAAAAAAGGATAGTTGCAGCTAGCATCCTTGGATCGCCAACGGCAGATTGTCGCTCTCTCTATCCGTATGGCCGCGAACGCTAAATTATAATGCTTCCGAGCCAGGCTGCATGGGATAGCCGTGGTAAGCATCGATATTGGTGCTCGAGCAATCCATTAGATATCTGCCACGCTTATCCCAGCGGATATGCGTTACCAGCATCTACCGCACTTAATAATTATTGTCAATGCGCGGTATGTGGGTGTACGAAAAATTAAGCCTGCGGGACCTTGAAAAGTACGTAAAGATAGTCGATGGTAAGTCGGAACAATTGTACTACTCGTTCGTTTTGACAGGCCGACTCAACCCGTAATCTCGGAATACTTGCCATCCCTGTTTATTGCATATGTAGCATTAGTATGCCGCATAGTCACCGTCCCTATCTAACGCCAGCTAACTGATAGATAGTTGCCGTGCCTATCCAAGATGGTTCGACTCACAATACTACTAGGATACGGAGCACAACTATCTAGCATACGGAGACTAACCGAAAAATGGTTACTGCGGCTATTCATTTTTTTCAGTGTAGTATTATTTACGATTTTACATAAAATGAGTCTGGTTACTATGTTAACATGGTATTTTTACCATTTTTTTCTCTCCGTGTAGCTTCTCTCCCTAAAAATCTTGTTGGTAGCGGGGACTCAAGGGCCAAGGCTCGCCGAAGTCCGGCGGTCTAGCCGAGAGTAGCAGAGAGTGTACGTCGACTTTGTGCCTTTAAAGACCCAAGACTTCCGCGGCGTTAGTGTTCTGTGTCTTATAATTTTGATATCACTATGTTATGTTTTGTAATGAACAGGTATATGTATATATAATTATCATGCGAATAAATATTGATTTTTTACCAAAAAAATATGGTTTTTCCATTTGTATATGCATGAAACGGGAAAAATTACCCCATTTTCGAATGTGTAAATAAATATACTTTTTGGACCCGGAACACAGGAAATTATATTTTTCTGCAAGGTCACTGTCCGAACTTTAAAACCCCAAAGTACAATCTAGTGTTTGAATTTTGATTAATACTGCAATAATCGCGATACTTTCGATTTTAAAAACCATTGAAGCATGCAGTAGAGATCCTAGGGAGCATCCGTGAATTTTTTCAGATTTTTAAAAAGCCTATGACAGAAGGAATAAAGAACGGGATATAAAAGACCCGCGGATTTCGCGGAATCGGGAAAAAAACGGGTTCCGTGGAGGATTAAGACAAGCATTGAAGACTGTTGATATCGATGAAATTTTCAGAATCGATAAAAACTCGTAGAATACTAATTAATCGATGTACTTAATAGAAGTTTTCCGTGCGTCACCGATAATCGATGAAATTGTTGTCGAGTCGAGCAGCGAAATATCGAAAAATCGCTGATAATCGCTTAAGATGTGTGGGAATTTTCGATAAATGTGATAAACTTTCTCGGGACAGTCAGGAAAATAATATTATATAGAATTCATAATTATATAATTATAGATTAATGATTTTATTATATACAATTTTTTTTCCATTTTATGTGGAATTCTATATAATTATGTATGTTTTTCCCGGAAGAATCGATCATAATCGCTTCAGATGTGTGGTAGTCTTAAATACATTTGCGAAAGCTTTTCATGACAGATACGAAAACAATATTATACATAATTAACAATTATTTAACATATCATAAGTAATAAGCATAACATTAAAATTATTAATAATTATTAATTATATATATAATTTATAGATAATTTATATATAGCTATTTACAAAAAATTGGCCCGATATAATTGTGTAGAATTTTGTTGCAATTTTGGAAGTCCCTATCATTGTATAGAATCTGTTTTTCCCGGGAACCTAGGATTTAGAATTACTGGGAGGAGGAACCGACGGATGAAAAAATCGTAAAAATTTAATCGTATGCATATCGAGAATGATCTCAGCGTCGTTTCAACGACAATGAGCATCTTGCGCAACGGCTTACAGTGATTAGGCTTTACAATTAACATTGACGTACCTACGCGACGTGTTGGAACTACAATAGCCTAGCTCGATCGATAAATCTATCTATACGAACTGATTCTTGTTATTCATTGCGATGCCGTAATCGTGTCTCGTTCAAGATTATTCATCGCCTTGCATAATTATTTCACGACGAATCGTGAAATAAACAACCGATGACACGCGCTTCTCGCAGCGTGATAGACTCGGAAATAAAATGATAACCGGGAGAAAAAAACCTTGTGGAAATTTCTCAGATTCTCTCCAAGGCTGATCAAGACGCTGATCTTAACCCTTTGCGGTATACATTTGTCTATCAGCTCTTTCCTCTCGAGGGATGGTACCTGGGGGTTTCGTGGTCGCTGGTCACGAATTCGCAGATGCCGTCGGCATGCGACGCATGCGCGGGAGGAAAGTGATTGAGAATTCGACGGATTACCTTGAAACTTAGCACTCGCTGACGGAAATAGCATTGGACTTGTGAAATCCCAAGATGGTGAGATTTCGAAATTCGTGAAAACCCAAGATATCAACATACCACGCTTGCGCATTTGCGTTATAGATCTAAATTACGAAAACAATACCGGGTGGCCGCCATCAATTTTGCAATTTCTCAACGAGATATTCGTCCGTGACCTCGATATCGGGAGCCATGCGCGAATCCCCCAAATCTGATCAGCATTCGTACTCAACAACGTAGACGATTCAGCTTTCATAAGTTTCCATTAATTCTTCACCGATATCCCGAGTGCCCAAAACGCTGTCAGACGGCACCACCCGTGAATTTTCTGCATTCGACCTCGTTTTCGTAATCAGCGATCCCCAAAACCTCCGCGTAGCGGGATTTGTACGGGTTCGTTCAATTTTTTACAAATTTTACGATTTTCCAACACCGCCATCTTGAATCCCCTAACTTGGATTCACGAATTATCAAATTCTGACACTGGATTCGTGATCAGCGACCTCGAAACCTCGGAATGATGAATTTGACTCGAATCTGATGAAGGGCAACGGAAAAAATGAATTTTTGTCGAAAATTACACATTTTGTTGACTTCATTATTATTGAAAAATTGGTAAACATTTGTGTCCATCAGCAGCTTTTCAGATGTTCCTTAGTAACATGCGCGTATAAGGAACTGAAAGATTTTGTTGTTACACCAGTTCGACAATATTTTCATCCCTCATCTTGCAAATTTATATACATTTGTATACATTCATTAATTACAGCTTTGCACGGCCCAGACATGGACTTTGTTCTTGCGACTCTGGGAAACTGATACGTTTTGTTTTTATGCTCCAAACAACGATCTTCGAATATTGAGAGCAGAAAAATGCTCCCAATTTTCAAAATAACGCCTATTCTGTCCGTTTTTTAAGGGGGGAAAAGTATCTCAGAAGCACAACAATTTTTTTTTGAACTACCGTGTTTCTTAAGTTGTTTACAATTTTTGGTATATTATTTAGTAATTTTTTCAGAATATTTTGCGAAATTTTCATTACATTTTGTTTCGAAATCAGTCATTAGTACGAATAACTCTCGACTGCTTCATCGTTGATGAAAAAACCAAAAAGAATTCTTGGTTTTGAACGAAGGATTTTCTTTTTCAAATTCAACTAGATTTACAACCAAGCAAGTGGAGAAATTTTCCGCAAAAACAGAGTTTTTTTTATTGCACTTTTGCCAAAGGTTCAAAAGTCAATATCTTTTCAATTCCTTTGTTCAAAACGAAAAAATACTTATGTACCAAAGAAATCTGTTTGGTTTGTTCATTTCAGAGCAAGCAGTTGTGAATTATGTATTATATAATGACGTATTTTTTAACATTTTACTAATGAAAATTTTCCAAAAAATTCTTAAAACATTACTAGATAATGTACAAAAGTTGTAAACAAATTCAAATATACGGTTTCTCGACAACAGCAACAATATTGCACGAATACGTTTTTTGCATGTGAGATCCTTTTTCTTCCTCTTAAATCAAACTGGACGAAAGATCAGCGATCTGGGAACCAAAAATATTAATTTTATCTCAGGTTCATAAGAAATTGTTGAATCTGCTGTTATTTCTCAGCGACTGCCAAAATAGTTGATTGTAACTCTGCATAAATATGGTAAAAACTCTCATCGCACTTCTTTTATGCAAGGTAACGAACCGACCATGGTCAAAAATCCTTGCAGTGAAAAATCCTTGGATAAAGTTCATTGTTTTGTCACCGTGGAGTTTTTGTGAAAGTCCGAGGCTTTATTTTGTTGGAATTGAGCGGTAAAATGAGTTGAAAAATGTTCGAGTATGAAATATCACGCGTGAAAAAATTACCTGTCTTTAAAAATAACGATATTTAACTATGTTGATCAGTTGCTATCCGAGTTCCACTCCAAGGTTGGCCGTTTTTAGAAAATTTTAATTTAAAATTATGGTTTAAAAAACTAAACAAAAACGCGCTCGTGTAGCAACGTGAACTAAGAAGTCGAAAATAAATTTTAAGCATATAAATTTTGCTCAATAGCGATGCGAGGTTCATCGACTCGATGTGATTAATTTTTTTTTTACAACAAGCATAAAATGAGATTATAATGATTGTCAAAAAAACAAGATTAATCAATTGCTCGTCACTTATTCTGAATTTTTCATCGCTAGCTATTTTGAAGCTATTGTCAAGTTATTATAAGAATGTAGAAAGCATTCCACACTTTTTTTTAAAATGAAAATTATTTTTTTGTAGATCACTTTATTCGCATTTTATTATACGCTTGTTCAACAAAATTTAATTACATCGAGTCGAGGGAATTCCCATCACTGTTGAACCAAATCAGTATATTTAAAATTTATTTTCCACTTTCAATTTTTGAAAACTCTAATTCTAATTTTCATTTTTTAGTCACATTTTGGTTTTTCTTTGACGAAGAACAATTTTTGCTGTAAATCTATATCATACATATAACGTGTACATTTTTTCTAAATGTTGATCCTGATCAGAACATTACATCGGAGTCATGAAATCGTTACATTGTTATTGTTTTTTTAAACGTGGTAAAAATTTCAACATATTGAGACGTTTGGCAGTGGGTAAGAATTAAGTTTCACCATTCCGTCCCACAGATCCATACAGAGTGTTCCAAGAGTATGGAAACCCCTGAATAACTTTGAAAGAATTAATTTTTATGAAAAACGATAAGCACAAAAGTTTTAGGATTTGTCCCTGGCTATCGAACGCTGACGTTGAATTTGTCCTTGCCCATAACCTTCAAGGTCAAATCGGGGGTTAACTTTAATTTTTTTAATGGAAATCTATTTTTTATTAAATATTCGTATACTCCATACAAAAATACGTGTGTTTTGTTGGAAACATTTTTCTTGATAAGGCCTTGGTCTCAAGCCTTGGAATTTGGACTCAAGGTCAACGGCAAAATCACCATTATTTGGCCCTCTCGAAACCTTACAATTTTCATGCGACAGATTTTTGATATCTTGCATAACTTTAAAGATATTGCACCCAAAAATGTTAACACTTATGTTAGCGCCCTCTAGCAAGAGAACAAAGCGTTATCAAGAAAACTGTTTCCAACAAAACATACGTATTTTTGTATGGAAAACGCGAATATTTAATAAAAAATAGAGATTTCTATTTAAAAAATTAAAGTTAACCTTGATTTGACCTTGAAGGTCATGGCCAAGTACAAATTCGAGGTCAGCTTTGGATAGCCGGGAGAAAATCCTAAAACTTTGGTGCTTATCATTTTTCAAAAAAATAAATTCCTTCAAAGTTATTCAGGGATTTCCATACTTTCGGAACACCCTGTATGTATAATATCCATTGTATGCACATACAAACATACAGGTGAAGCCAACAAAAGCGTGTTAAAAAAAAGAACAACAAAAATGACCATCCTTCGACATTAGGAGACGATCCGAATTTTGAAACGAACAGGATAGACACTTTGTCCGAAAATCAATCATATTCGAAACGGTTTTCACCATCTTCAATAAAAAAAAGTAAAAAAGACAACACGTCTTTTTGTGTAAACTAATTCCATAAAAATTCTTACCATCGCTCCTTCAAATTTAATTCGACTTCCAGGTATCGCGTACAAGTATTGATGATTGTTTTTATTCGTTTAATACGAACAACTGTTCACGACTACTTTTTTCGACAAAATTTGATAAACTCGTAAATTCTGGTTAATTTTTTTTTTCAATTACAGTTTTCGACATTGGCGATGAGAATCCGTTAAGAATCGTGTATGGAAGTGCCAAATAACCGTAAATTAAATTCATCGCCTGTAAACCAGACGATGAATTTCCAAACTTGAAAACGTTCGAGTTAAGTATTGCAAAAAAAGCAACGTAACGGGAATCTTGCGGCGAAAGCTTCGTAAATCAGCCGAACGGAATTTCGTTGTATTATCATTAATATTTTACCAAAATGCTACTCATCTTGTGTAGCCGAAATTTCTTGTATAAGTACCGTATCTCATGCAAAAACTACCGCGTCTTTTAATTTTTTTCACAACGTTTGACATCCCTACATCCTTAGTCGGGAAATTATTTTTGTTGCTTTCCCGTATAACTGCCTAATTGATGAAATTTTGTCAAAAATGAGTAAGCATTGTTCTTACTGTTCGAGCAACTCTTTCCGACGATATCGTGTACAGAAAAGTCTGCAGTTAATTTGAACCGCTATAAAACCATGACGGATGGATAATAGCATAAGTACCTGAAAAATGTATTAATTTTGGTATTGAAACCTTGAATTCGATTGACAAATCGAGTTAAAAATACAATATACCTTTAATTTTTCCCATTCCAATTCAATAGTCAAACAAAATGCCATTTTTCATTTTTGCATTACGATAGTATTTCCTAAAATAAAAATTACATGGCCAATATTTGTCACAAATAATAAACAATATCTCAAACAGTTATTAAATATGGTTTAAAATATAATGCAAGTTTAAATGAAATTATAACTTTTCTGTAATAATGATCGTTTTTGATGTAAGAAAACATTAATCTATTTTAATTATTCATTGAATATTTAACGATTGATTATTTGACCATGCAATTTTTGATAAATAAACCTGATACACGTGTAAAGTCTTGTTTTTCCACCTCCTTCGCACGATGTCAAGTATCCTTCAATGCTTTTATTTATTGCAAAAAACGTCGATAACATTTTAATAAATGTAGTCTACGTTTCGTTAGTCGGCTTCTTTTTAGTCGGTGCAATTTTTCGTCAACATGCGGATTTGGCCTAGAACCGCATAAGCCTTGAACGGCGCGTGTTTATTTCAACCCTGGAGTGTTGCGAACCGATGAAAATGTATTTTTACTGGACTACGAACCCTGCAACGCGAGCAGAAAGGGATCAATTTTTGAATACAGATATGAAGAATTGATTTTGCGGGCAGAGCGGGCAGTAGACCGAACGCGATAAAACGCTCTATATCTCGAGCAATATCAATCTTGGCGATTCAGTCGACTGGACTTTTGTTGTAGTGTGTTAAATTTCCTACAAGGTTATCATTCGCATTTTTTATGTAACTCCAGTAGTTTATGAAATAACGTTAAAAGAACAAAAATGTTATGCAAAAATCAGATTAAGTGACCCGTACAATCTTACAAGTGCAGATTCCAGCTAAGCCGCGATAGACTTTTTTGTAGAGCATTTAATCTTGAGCAAATCGCGCTCTAGTACAAGACTATAGCATGAAATGCCGCTGAGTTATAGTGATTTGAAGAAAAAAATAAAATTCTCATGAAACATTGTTACGCGTTATTTTTTAACTTCCCGTTTCTCTTATTTCAGAGAAAATAGGAAGTTATCGTGATCATCCAGAAAATGAAAAGTTGGCTGTACCGGACGCTACCGAGACGTACAGCCGATGACATTTTCCAACTAGCACAAGCTAAACTATCGTTCTTCAAGTCATCGACCCATTTTAGTTCACGGAGCGTCGGGAGCCGAAGTCAAAATCATTCATCGTCTGTTCGATTTTTTGATATTTATTTTATTCAACGTTTGCCACGGATCGCAGATTTTTTCCCGATCAGGTGTACACATACCTCAGGGACTATCGCTACTTAGTAGTCGATTTCGAAGCACGCGAATCATAAAACTAGAGTTGCAATGTACGAACGCAAAACGCACGGTACTAGGGCCCAACGTGGACTCATGGGCACATACGCACCCACGCCAGCGCATCCCTTATTTCATCAGGGACCCCAGCACACGCGAACGCTCACCTGCTACCCTCCAAGTATTTTCGTATTTACGGCAAAAGAGCCGTTTCCACTTTATATCCAATCCCGTCAGCAAGTCAAAACAATAATTCAACATGTTCGAAGCGTTGGGATCTCTACGTGGTCACGACGGGAGCCTTCTACGCTCCCGCCACAGAGGACCAAACCTTCTTATATTTGAATTATTCGTATTTAATCTCTTGTCACCGACTCTCTATCTCTTTTCTAACGTTCTCTTCGCTCTCATATACTATTTATTGAATAATATTCAATGCTGCTATAATCGATGCTGTTATAATCAATCCCCATAAAAAGCACCTCTGGTGCAAAAACCTTTCGCCACAAACACAAACAATACATTCTCATGCCAAGAAAACATTATACATTTATTATTTTATACAAAAATTCCTTCCTCGTACAAAAAAAGATTCGAAATCAGATGCTATTGCCTAGTACCGTTATCACGTTGTCTTTTTTCGAATTGACAATTGCGCTTTTCATAACACGGTATTGACAGCCTTCCTGTCCTGCCACGTAGTACCATAGATATAACGATAGAGGACTGACGCCTCCATTGGTTCGCCCACATAACATTTTAAAAAAATAATTTAAAAAAAAAAAATTTGGTGGTAGTGGTACTAGGCGGGCCTTTTCTAGATAAGTACAATGTTACGGCGGTTGAACCATGTCAATAATCCTAATATAGTGATACGAAATATTGGCCCGCCTAGTACCACCACCACCAACATTTTTTTTTTTTTAAATTATTTTTTTATAATGTTATTTGGGCGAACCAATGGAGGCGTCAGTCCTCTATCGTTATATCTATGGTACTACGTGGCAGGACAGGAAGGCTGTCAATACCGTGTTATGAAAAGCCCAATTGTCAATTCGAAAAAAGACAACGTGATATCGGTACTAGGCAATAGCATCTGATTTCGAATCTTTTTTTTTTTTTTACGAGGAACGAATTTTTGTATAAAATAATAAATGTATAATGTTTTCTTGGCATGAGAATGTATTGTTTGTGGGTGACTATCACATTTATATAACTAGGCGAAAGGTTTTTGCACCAGAGGTTCTTTTTATGGGGATATCCCTACTTTTTGTTGAATTTGATTAATTACGTAAGTACAATTTTTTATTTGTTCATCAGTTATCAGTTACACTGATTATTAATAATTTCCATCGAAATGTAATAGTAATAAATTTATTATACGTGCGTAAATAATCTTGAAAGTTGTTTCCGTTTGTGGCTAAATACATTAATTTGCAATCTGAATGTAATGCACTCTCTGTTAATATAATGACTGTAGTTGTCTCTATTGCCTGGTACAACTTCTCCTTCTCTACACTCTTTCACAGGATTCGCTAATAGATATTCTCGTGACTTAGCTACTTTAGTTGCTTCTGATTTGCATGGAATCGTTTCAAAAATATTATTTATTTGCCTAATAATAATGGACAGATTATCGGAACAATTTTTTCATACAGAAAATCCTAACCGCAATCTAACCATAAAATCGTACTCCGCGCGCTGTGCCTACCTGTCAAAGCAGAAGACAACCAGCGTGAACAAAGAACGGCGGAACGGCAATGCCGTAAACGCCAAATTCGGGATCGGACCGATCCAACTGACCCGCATTACGAATACTCACGGTATAACTAAAGACTGTAGTAATCATTCAATTCAACCCTGTGTTGCCAAACACTTGCAGTTATCTCATAAAAAAATATCTTACCGTACCTCAAATGATCTTGTTCTGAATTATACGCACAATTACGACCCAAAATACATTGACACAATAAATCATACCCCAGATGATTGGTATGATACCGTACTGTAGTTGGTGAAAATAAAGAGCTAACCAAAGCGCCATCTGGCTACGTCCATACTTGGTAGGTCTCTTCTCTATACCTAGCGAAAACCACTCTATACTCTTTATACACATAGGTTTCTTGCCACAGTGAGTGACGTCACTGACTGACGGAGACGACGAAAATGCAATCTCGTCGAAGACACGTATAAATTACTTGCATCGAAACCTTCGAATAATAATATCTCAGCTCTACGTCCACCGATTTGATCGCAATAGGGCTTAAATTAAAGCTCTCCTTTGCCACATCCTGCAATAAATATTACAATTCCGTATTCATAGCGAGACGGAAGAAATTAACGATCATAAATTTCCTTAACGGTCACTCAGTTGCCGTTCTGGTATAGAGACTCTGTCAGAGTCTCGCGCGGCGAGTGCGAAATTTTTTTTTTTTTTATATAACTAGGCACGAGACTCTACCGAGTCTCTTGATGTACGACTTAACTACTCGGATATCGCAGCTGCCGACCCTTCTCGTTTCGCAGTTACCGAAAGAATGCTGAATCCGGCCGGAACCTCAGCAAGACGTGTTTCTCCCACTCTCTCTTAAGGATTCTCCTCAACTACTCGGCCGCACATCATAACTACTCACCCCGAGCCGATAACAACAAAACAGAGATTAGGCTTTCCGTTGTGGTTCCACAGAAATACTTGACCATGTATTGGAAATCTAACTGAACTTATATTTGCGATTCTGCGTATAATAAATGAGGAGTGGTAATGTTTGCTCAGCTTTCGTATTTTATTTTTTGCGTGCGTTGGCGACTTTGGGTTTTCACGGGATCTCCACGTTTTGGGGCCCAGAGAAACACTTCCCACTATTTTCAGTTGGACGTTTGTATGTATGTATGTACGTATGTGATCAAATTCTCGCCACGTCGGATATAATTGATTAAATCGGGCTCAACGGTCGCTGCTTTTCTTAACTTAGAACTGATTAGATTTTGGCGTTGATCGGAGGGGTAGTTTTCTCATAATTTAAATAACAAAATTCCCAAAAATGAAATAAAATTTATGATATGTTCGGAACGGATGGATGGATTGGCATCAAAATTTGTATCCGAAGGTTTTTGGCGCCGGTGATCAGGAATCTCAAGTCAGATTTGGAAAACTCAAAATGGCAAATCCTATAAGGTATTAAGAAATCTAAAAATCTGTAAATGTTAAGTCTGAACATAAATGGTAGGTACACGTGGGAATTTTGGGTAATTGATAAATTGTAATGATGAATAATATTGATTCGAGCACAAATAACGGGAAGTTCAATGGCTGACTACCTGTCAGCCTAAACCACTTGTTACTCTAAGTTTCATCAATTTCATCGGTACACTGTCGTATATTATAAATATTTCAGCCTAGCTTTCAATCGGAGACGATTATTTTTCCTAACGTGAGACTTAGAGTTATTGTTATGTTTGGACTCGGCGAAAATCATGAACTTTCCTCCCTTGTAGCATAATGGACTATTTCGTTCTCGTTATCGAAGCAACATGATTGAGTCGAAAGGTCAACCGAGAGAATCGTAATCGCACGTCGTGGAATGGAAATGTGTGATCGTGTGTCAAAAAAAGAGCGATGAGATGTCTCGCAGAGTGCCCGGAGGATGATTTGCTTACGAGACATCGATTATTCGTGGCTGGTGAATTGACGAGTGAAACAATCACGCATTCGGGTATGGTAAATGATTTAGCAAACGGTGATTCGACTAAAGAACATAAATAAGTGAATATTATAATACAAGTTTTTGTCGGGAAAAAAAAACTATTAGTAGTTGTCGAACGTGATCAGGGAATTAATGATCAAAGAGCCTTGAATGAATTCCCTCACAATTCCGTTACAGAAGTTGGCGCAGTACTTTCTAGTCAACTACAAGCATTTTGAATTCTTGATGATAAAAATAAAACGTTTTTTATCAACAGCGCTATTTTATTTGGCATCGTGTTTTATATCTTGGAAAATCAGCACATATATTAAACTGCAGCTACCAATTCGATTCTCTTGCCAAGCGCTTTTGTTGGAAAATAGAATAATTTTTTTTCGCTGTCGCCGAAATATGCTAGGAAAAAATAGATAAAATCGGCAGAAACGACGAAAGATACGTATCGTGACTTGTGAATATGAAAAAAACTGGACTAAGAGTTTGGTATTAGAGTTGAGTACAATAAAAAAAATACGATATCCCGGATCTAATTGATTTGAGCAACTTTCGGTTATTATTTCTTGATATAGAAATTCTGATATTTCAAATCGGAAACAGTAATTTTATTCAACGATGCACGAGCGTTGGTTGGCGTGGAAATGATTAAAAACTCATTTGGAAAGTACTTTAAAGTATTAAGCGACATCATCGACTGAAAAAAATGTCTTCGCCCACGATGTATTCACAAGATTCGTCGAAATTGCCATTCACACGGCACACAACGCGAGATTCCTGGAAGAATTTTCTCGTTAGATTCGTCATCAGCGCGGTGAACGTTATTAGCGGTGTTCCTCTAAGCTTTGACCAGTAAGATTGGTTTCGTTGGAATAAATAAATTATGGAAAATCGTCGGTAAATTAAGGAATCTCCGATCGGAAAGACCCATCCAAAAGTTTGGAATATTGCCATTCAGAAATGTTTTGTATCGAATGATTAAAAATGAAAATAAAATTAACGATATTTATTATTATGATAATGAATTCATGAAATATCAAAGGATTTTTCGTCTTGTAAATTGTGCATTTGATATTGTTAACTAATTTTCGACGAATGGATTAACTTTTAGAGGCTTTGTCCAAAATTGAGGGGAAAATGTGAAAAATAAAGGGATATTATATTTGATCATTTTACGAAAATTATCAATGCAAGTTACGTTTAAAAAAAAATTTGAAGAATGTAAACGTTGCGTTGGTTCTTGTTCGCGTTTTCAGGTATAAGACACGATGGGAATTCAATAAATTGACGTTATCGCATCGGTTTGGTTTTCGGTGAGATGTGACGACGCAACGTGTTTTCAATACGCGAGAATCATTTCAAGATAATCGATTCATTAGTCCTCGGGATGCCACGTCAATTAGCTCTAAATATATTATTTTATGCACCTATAGGTATATACTGGCCATCCGGTATCCTTGGACATTCCTGTTTTTCTTCCTTACCGACACTTCAAATCTGGTTTGATATATTATCCTTCACGAGGACAAGATAGTCTCTTTGACAAAAAAGAAAGAAAAAAGTATCGTAATGAAGTAGTACCTCGCATAACTTCGATAAGCGGTTTTTCAGTTTTTCTAGGAACTTACGAAACACGTTTCGTAAGATCAGGCTCAACCGTTGTTTACTTCTAAAATAATATATTCTAAAGCATATTTTTTTAAAACGAATCTTTCGTATGTTTTCATTGGAAAAACAATTATTTTCGAACAACCTTTCGGGTTTCGAATAGTGGACAAGAAGTTGGTGCAACGTAAATATTAATTTGCGCATTACGCTACCGCGTGCTAACAGAATTGTTGTTGTTAGGAGAAAAAAGTAAGCAAGATACAGTCGCTAAATATCGGCCTCTATTTGTAAAAAAACCGTGGCGAAATAACTATTATATGTAAATTATTGAGTAAAACGTGAACCATTGGACGAAACGCTCCGTCATTATTAAAAATATTCGAACCTCGTTTGATTTGTTACAAATCCTATAAAGAAGAATAGCGTTTACAAAGAGCGTAAAAATTCGAAATATATTTTTTTGAACACCTAATTCCGTCTCGCGGTTCCAGAGAAGAATTCCGAATGCCGAAGATGAATGAATCAGTTTTCATTGTGTCTGAATCCCCGCGAAAGAACACGTTCAACATTTGACTGGCATACTACATTTTTGAGTTGAATAAATTCACATACATTATTTCAGCTAAGAATTTTCCATTCAATTTCTATTTCTATATTTTTATTTAATTTCGTAATAATAATAATCTCATCCATTTACTTCAAATCCTTCTTTCCAATCGAACTCAATTTTTTTTCTCTCTCATCAAGTCTATAGTTTATGGTATTATTCGGAAGTTTCGATTGATTTTTCATATGTTAGAAGAAAAAAATTATTGCTTTTTTGTTTGTTTGCCTAGTCAATTTTTCTAAATTTATTCGCGTTTCAGTAATTCGGTCAATTCACGTTAATTCCAGTAGATGAAAAAGAATATACAAAATCAGTGACTCGTCAATCAAACGGAAATGACCGTAAGCAGTTTTTCTAGGGTGGCCGACTGCCCCACACTTTTGGTTTCGCATCGGTTTCAGTGGAACCACGTTGCATACAGCGTTATCTCGCTCACCTCGACGTGAAAATGCCACCTTTTTTTTAATTGGCCGTTTAGCCCCACTGTTACGTCCGGCCTTTGTTAAATCCGAAGATTTTTCGGCTGACAAACAAGATTCAGTTTTGTTATATGACCTCTGTTTTGGGGCAAGATGTTTCCGCCCTCTCCACCGGGACCGAGGTGTAGCCTATCGTTGACGTTATTGCCTAAGGTACACGCGATTGATTTGAATATATGATGTAATAGATATAGTTATAGTACGTACATTGAAAGATTTTTAAATGGTGGAATCGTCGAGGGTGAAATCGGGTTAGGTGGTTCTTACAATTTGGGAATTGAAGTAATGATGATTCGGTAATACTCGTGTCGAGTATGCGGCACAGTTCGGCAGAGCAGGCACTTATGCTGGCACGAACATAGGTGAGGATTGCTTCAATGAAGGTTGATGGGAATGTGATAATGATTCGAACTGAGAATGATATAATTTGTATTTAAGGCAAGTGCAAATCGTATACAACTTTGAAATAGTATTCGGTCCAACGAGAAAAATCTTAGACACGTGATCAGACCTCCCAGCTTCCGTGGTTCAGAGTTGATTTTGAAATAAATTCGAAGTAGGTACTGATAATATCCTCCGCGTTCGAGATTTAGTAAATTGAGATTCGGACTTGATTTTAGAATTATTCAAAGATGGACTTAGAATATTCTTTGCTTCGAGATTTAGTAATTACGAATTCAGAGTTGATTTTAGAATTATTCAAAGATGGAAGTTGAAATATTCTTTGATTCAAGATTTAGTAAGTTAGGATTCAGAGTTTCGAGATTTAGTAAATTAGGATTCAGTGGAAGTAGTAACGGCCAACCTTCGAGAAAAAGTCTGCGAAGAGAGTGACGATTTAGCCCGGTTTCAGCTCGTATTTATACCCAGAAAAAGTCGTAAATTACACCCCGCCGCTAAGATTTTTCCAGAAGAAGCAGCGATGCTCACCCTATGATTGTTTACAAGGGAGGAAAATCATATGGTTAGAGTAGGACTAGGCGACGGGAAAATATTGTCCATGATGACCGACGCATGGAAAACGCAGCGCGATAAGCGTTTTCTACGCTTCTGACATAAGCACTCGGTGGTGCTTGGGAAATGAGATCCTGTGTTTTGAATTTTTAAAGGATAATTCGCAAGAGTAATAATTACTATTCGATAAGTTACGCGGACGTAACACCACCCTACAATTTTTGGACGATTGTCAGCGGTGCCACGTTGCATACCGTTTCGTACGACCCCTTATGATCCGAAAGTTCGAGTAAGTCAATTTTTTCGGCGGGTGGATTAGCCCCATCTGACCGTACCGCCCCACCTTTCCCTATTTATAATATTAATGATTATAAAAAATGTGTACCTAATAAATATATTGTAATATCTAATTAATCATCGGTATGGTTTAAGTAATTCTAGTCCTCCAGGCAAGTTTTACAGATAAATTATTCGTACAAGATCTCCCAGCTTCTTTTTGGCATGTATAGAATAAAGGAAGTTATAAAATAAATTTGAAAAACAGTTATAGAAGATACGTTTAAAAGTAAGGTGAAGTTACCTAAATATCGTTACCAGTGTCGGGGACAATATTAGGTCCACATAGGGGGACTAATTCCTTATTAGGAATTTGCTAGTGGCGTTAAAAAAAATCGGTTGCGAAACAAAACTTCCGTTAAAATCAACATTTTTTTCTGTCCTTTTAAATCATACGTAATAATAATTCATTTTATATATTTTTGAATATTAAACCAATTTCCATAATATTTCAATAGAAAACTCACCTTGAACAGCTTTTTACTTTTCTTCAATATCTTGTGGTAGGATCGTTGTTTCACTGCCACTTTTTTGCCATAGCCCACTGAGATATCTAACTTCACATTCGGCCATATCAAACCTAGATGGCGTTATTTGAAGAAAAAAAAAATACGGAAGAGGACGAATTTTGACGATTGTGCCCTCCTTGGTAAACCGAATAACAGTAGTCGGCAATTTTCGAGTAAGTAAATAATTTTTTAATCACATTTCAGTACATGAAAGTACATACACGTTCTAAATTGTATATCTTACGAGAATACTAACGGTAAAATTGGGAATAATGCGTATAAATAGTATTTTTATTGATGCATTGAACAAGCGTGTTACGATGATGTGTCAGAATTTGAAACTTACGTGAATAGCATCGATCGTATGACGATAATATAATCGGTTTGTATTTATAAAGGCCAACGACAGTAGAATGTCGAGCGCTCGCAGGGTCACGTTATTCGCGCAAGCAATATTCAATATGCTAATGAACATTTATCGACGACACGAGCCGACGTATTTTGATATAACTCTGCGTCATCGAATTATTCATCAAAATCGAATAACAGCGTCGAGCTGCGTTGGTAAACGCGTAGACCAGCGAAACTAGTCAAACGCGATCAACGAACAGAAAGAGAAAACACGATCTTTCCTTCTCACAGGCGTACAAACAATTAATAAACATTTATCTAGCGATGCTTTGTATATCTAGCGATAATAAAAATCTTCAATTTACTTTACGCAACTCGATAAACTTCAGTCGAACAGCACCACCGCCATTTTACAGGAACGACGTCCATTTTGTTGCATCTCTTTGCCCAGAGCGATCTTGACCTCTAATTCGTGATTTGACGGTGTTCTCGCGGTTTTTACCGTGCCACAGATTCGATGTTGTCATCCGTGTGTCCCACGCGAGCCAATCTTCGGGGCTCCGGAGCGCCACGGAATGACTTACGGAAGACTCATTCGAGTCCAGTTTTTTGTTTTGCTTGGCGGGCGTCAAGGAAAATCGAGGTGACCTGGTCCCACGCAAAAAAAACCAAACAAGACTCGAATGACTCGTCCGTGATAAAGGGGACACGCGCAACTTCGAAGCGGGGCCAGAGTTCAAGGTCACGTTTTCTTACCACCGCATGTTTTGATCACGATGAATGATCGATTTCGAAACTGGTTCACTCGTAGAGTGAACACGTGATTCGTACATAACCTAATCACCGAACGAGGTACATCGTCGTTCGATACTCGCGTCTATAGGCGAGATTTGAAAAACCTCTTGACAAACGAGCACGAAGGATTTTTAATGAATACTATTAAATTCGCGTTCACTAAGCCTTCGATAATTTCCGTTTCAATGAACAGTAAGCCAAGAATCGAAAAACGACGAAGTAGGTTGCCAACAGCGAGACACTCATCCAATACTTACTGTTATTCATCGATAGTTCGGACAAAATTGTGCTCGGTACTCGGTAATGACAGTAGGTTGCCTCGATCGGACAGGGTAGTTTTTCACGATTAAATCCATAAATCGATTGGACGAATCCTTCGAACGAATAACGGAGGTAGCTCAAGTAGCTGACGTAATAAAGGACCGTGGGCATATGGCTGAAGAAGATGAGAAAACCGGCGAACAGTATCATCGCGGCGGTACAAATGGCACCCAAAAAAGTTCCGTTGATCGGATTTACGATAGTACCGAGTAGCAGTCCTACACTTTCGGCTGTCAAGGTAGTCAGCATCGCGACAGCGAGAAACATGAGGAATCTGTTCAAGTCCAGCGGTTGACTGCTGATGAAGTACGACGCGGTGGAATATACGATGACGAATAACAATTGAACTGGCGTGTTGGCTACCATCATCGCTGCGAAATAAGTCCTCAGGTGATACCAATTGTTGAAACGTTCCTTCTGGAGAATAGGTAGTTCGTTCGGGAAACGCAGGACAGCCGGCATCATGCTCGTGTAGCAGAGGTAGATGGAAGAGACCAGCAAGAAGCCCACGTTGCTGACGGTCTTCGACCCGTCGCCACCGGCGTCCAAGTACAACAATCCCAGGAGTAGACCGACAGCAAAGTGGAGTATGAGTTTCAGGTGGGTCACCGTCCAATCGCGGTACAACTGTATCAGACAACGGTTCAACAAGATCCAAAATCTGGTCACCTCCGAGGGTGGACTGACGAGAACCGTGGTTTTTCCCTGGTCGCTGTATCGTCTGTTTATATCATCTACTCGGATATCTTTGACGACAGGTAATGCCCTCCACTTGCCTTGGGTAGCAGCTATGGATAATTGTTGATTGAAGTCACCGTACTCGTTGTTGAGGACCTCCAACGCGTAGTCAGCTGGGTTGTGATATTTCGGGCAGTTTAATCCCAGGCTGCTCAGATAAGAAATGGTATTCGTTGCAGCACCTTGATAAGCACATTTCCCTGCTGACAACATGTAGACGTGATCGAACATCTCGAACGTCGCGGCGCTGGGTTGATGAATCGTGCAAACGATGGTCCTACCGTCTTTTGCCAAAGACTTCAGCATGGCGACGCATTGCGAAGTAGATACGGAATCGAGACCAGTCGTGGGTTCGTCCAGAAACATTATGGGCGGATTATCCAGAAGTTCCAGAGCGATGCTCAGTCGTTTTCTTTGACCCCCGCTCAAGTGACCGCAACGGGTCTCTTTCGTTTTCGTAAGATCAAGAACGTCCAGTACGTCGTCGATAACCATCTGCTTCGATTTCCTGTTCAAACTATGACCCAGCTTCAGATCTGCCGCTATCTCCATGGTTTCGCTCACGGTGAACAACATGTGAAGCTGATCGTCCTGTTGGATGTAGCATGAATCTTTCTTGTACGCGTTCCACCCTTGTTTTCCGTTGCCCCCTATATAGTTCAACTTCCCACCCACGTTCTTCTTCTGGAATCCCGTCAGGATGTTCAACAAGGTCGATTTACCGGCACCCGACGGCCCCATTATAGCTGTCAATTCACCTGAACGAAAACTCCCCGACAAACCGCGAAGGAGGTTCTTTCTTTCTCTGCGGAAACCCGACTCCACGTAGAACGTAAGGTCTTCGAATTCAATGTCTATCGATTGAGTCTTCGGCAGATTCAGCAGCACCGCTCTTTGACCCATCGTAATCACCTGTTCTCGATTCACACGTAACGTAATACAAAATGAACTCGATTTTATTGACTTGCCGACTCGTTGGTTACGTTTCCACAGATCGGAGCAAATATTTCCTAAGGCTTAATACGGTCCGTCCTGACGATGCGGTAACGCGCCATTCACAACGGTTAACGCTTGATACGCGAATCTTCGAGATTTGCAACAATCTACGCATCCACCAAAGATCGGGACCTAGCCCCTACGCGGCGAACCTTGAAAACCTGTTTGTCCGGAACTTCTTTATACCGCACGGTTCAATCCCCCTTTCCGTACGTGACTGCGGTAGGGACTTCGCGTATCGCGACAGTTCTCGTCAGGCGCGTCTACCTCCGTTCGCGACTCTTGTCAAACTGAGGAGCCCGTTCCTTCTCATTACTACCGTTCGTCCACTATTACCCCTACTTCCACAGAACTGTTTTATTACGATATTTCTTTCTCTGTTTCACCTGCTGTCACAAAGTCCGCGATATGGAGATCCGGACGAGGCTTCACAGTGCATCGTCAGCATACTGGCGAGCACGAGCGTTCTTACGACACACCGAGAAATTCGCAAGCTTGGGTCAAATTGACCCCGATATTTGTTTACCATAATTCTCAACGCGACACATCCGATAGACAAACATCGGCATTCCAATCATCAAAGTCCATAATATTGTACTTTCACGAATCCTTGACTTTCGCGGAAACACGGGACTAATTGGTGGGCTACGCCGCGTTGGCTCGTTCGTTTGCAATCGACGTTGAATCGATGAGTGATGATCAAAGAAGCGGATACTCGCGGACGAAAACTTATCAGTCTCTTGTAATTCGGGTTAAGTTTAGGGTTATCAAAGATCATGACTAGACGACCGTTAATCGTGATGCGGAGACTCCGCAGACGATACGAGCCACGTACTGTGCACGGCATTCGAGGCCGAAGCTACTAGTAGTTATGTTCCGTGCAACGATAGATACGGATACTACAATTATTAATGGCATCAACGTCGCGTCGTAGAACCAGTCGTTGAACGCGAACTGTTATCGTGCAATATTTGCAACGTCCTAGTTAGGCGTTCCGACGATCGCGCAATTACACTGTCGTATTGGTAAATGCAACGCTTGTGTCGCGGTCGCTCGTATGAAAGCTGCTGAATCTACCGACGGAACATCTGATTGCAAGTGAGAGGATCGAGTTTCGACGACTCGCACCTGATGGATGGAAATCAGGGATCGGCAATGACAATTTTTTATAGCGATACCGCTGGTTATTGCACGGCCATGCAAAAAAAAATGTCGCTACCACCGACGAAACCTAGTACACCCTACGTCTGTGGAATCGCTGAATCCGAATCTGAGATCAGTTTGTCTGTATCAGGTCAAGTTCAAGGCCATTGCAAGGTCAAATCATCAGATTTCGACCTAAGAAATTCACATACAGGTCTTTGAGGTCACTGAATCCGAATCCGAGATGGTTTGACTGTATGCAGTCACGTTCAAGGTAATTTCGTACTGTTGGTTTATTTCGGACTATAGATTTTTGTGGTCGTTGAATCCGTATTCGAAGTCCATCTATTAGTTCAAGGCCAAATGAAGCTTATTTGGAGTTCAACAGAGTAGAAAATGACAAGCGGAATGACCAACGACGCATCTATATATTTATGTGAAATATTGGAAGAAAGTATTATAAATATATAATTAACAACTCTGAGGTTGTGAACTTTTTCGAATCAAACACATACAATTTTACGAGCTCATAACAAATGATTGTTTTTGCCTGCCTGAATCATTTTGCTTTTCTAGACATTTGGTCGAAAACAAGATAATTCGACAAAGTTTCCGATTTCAGTATATAGCTATTCCGTTAGCTTCAGGAATACTTTCTTGACAAAATTCATAATACGATTTTATACAGACAAACCGATCTTGCATTTGCATTCAGCAACCACATACATCTACGCACACATTTTTTCAACATTTTTTATCGAAATCTAACGATTTGACCATGAAATGGCCTTGAACTTGACCTGCTACGGACAAACCGATATTGCATTCGGATTCAACGACCACAAAAACGTAGAGTCTACTAGGTTTCGTTGGTGGTAGCGAAATTTGTTTTTCGGTGGCTGTGTTATTGATTACTCGAAAACTTATTGATTTCTTGTTTTTATAATTCTAATTTTTTCTCAAGTAATCACTATTCTTATAATCGTTAATGATTATTTTTATATTTGACATCATTATTTACAAAATTATTCACTATGCAAATACTTACTATTTAATGTGGAAAATATTATTCATTATTTTGCTACTCAAAAATAAGTGTCGAGTTTAATACAAATTTTTCGAATATTCAATAACAGAAAAAAATTAAATAATAAATAAATTTTCTGATATTTAGTAACTAGCAAGCGAACAATTTTCAGGTATCTAAATTTTCAATATTAAAAAAAAAATTACAACATTTTTTTTAGTATTCATTGTCTTTTTTTAAGAAATACCCAATAAAATTATTTGAAATATCATTTAAAACAAAAAATCATTCTTCAGTCCGATCATTGTTTTTGATTGTTTAAATATTTATGAATTGAAACAATGATGTTATTAATTATTCTAATATTCAATAATTGGGCATAGAACAGTTAATAATCACAAGAATATTCAAAAATCAATAGCTCACATATGCCCAATTAATTACATATTCGATAATTAGGGATTATAATTCCACGAATTATTTGGTCATACAACTATTATTTAAAACAATATTTTTAATTATACTAATACTTAGTAACGAAGCATTTGGAAAATAGTAGATGGTCGATAATTTGTCTTTATTTTTGAATTTTTGGAACCTTAGAATGGTTCAAAACAGAATTTTTTTCAAAAATGGATCTTGAAGAAAAGATGCTTTACAAAAAAAGTCCTTGGTGAAAAATTCTTCAGAAAAGCCGGTCTCAAGATATCAGCGTGAACAGTGTTATTTTTAAACGCTGATATCTCGAAAACGGTTCATCCGAGAAATTTGTTGCCGATGACCATTTCCATAGAGCAAGTAATTTCGGTCAAAATCCAAGAAATCAAATTTTTGACAAGGTAACGACTATTAGAGGAAAAAAGCCAATTTTTTCAATCGGGTAAAAACAGTTTGAAAAAATTCTCAGAGAGATTTTTAACAAGTTAGAAAATGATAAAAACTTTCGGCCAAATCGAAAGGCGTTGGGGCCAAGAGTGGTCGTTTTGCCCTGAAATTGCCCATATATATGATTTTAATTTAGTTGAAAAATAATTTGATCGTTAGTGTGATTGAGAATTTTGCGAAACGGTAAAAAATAGATAACATTCCAACAACAATATCAGACATTTATTAATTGGTGTTCGAGTAAGATACCAAAAAGTTGATCTGTAAACATTTATGAGGCCGTTCGAAAGCCAAGTCAACAACAACAACGAGTAGAAAAAAGTTGTTTACAACTATCTTGCAGAATGATTAGTGTCATTTTTCGTTACAGAAATGTACGGTTTGAGGTTTACTTCGCGTGTAAAAGAATAATAATTCCTGTCCGCCATTTTGACGTTTCACGGTACAACAACACCACATTGACTCTGATAAATTTGGTTTGTTTGAGGTATTTTTAGGATTGTTTTCAGCTTAAAATAACGAACAACGAGACTTAAACTTTTCAGATATATTACAAAACTCATCCGACACGCAAGAACGTTTTTGCTTTAGATTAAAAAAAATGTTCAAATAAATTGAAAATGGCATTAAATAAGATCCCCTCAAAAATGGACCTGGGCGACCTGGTGGATTTTAATTTTTTTATTTGCCTGAAACCAAATTACGAAATATATTAATTGAAATATATTATTTGATAAAGTATAACCGTGGCAAGTAAGAAATGTAATTTCTACTTTATTTTTTACGGCAAAAATCAATGAGATAAATCACTTGTAGTTTTTTTCCACCAAACTTCGTCATCTTCTTAATTATGTATAAAAATTAATAATTGAAACGGTAGGTAATGAAAATTCGGTGGATATCGTTGCAGGTGTAGAAAAATATCCAAGGTCACGCCGGTCGGTAATATACATAGGTACGTAAATCCCCTAACGATGGGAAGTTTTTGGTTCGGTACGGCCAACTTTTCGAAAAGTGTTCCTTGCGGGTTCCGGCAACATAGAATTTGAATGATTTTTTGAGTAACTGCTCATTTTCGAGAAGCTCGTCCGACAATGTATAAAACGTATTAAAATGATTTGCGCAGCAACTATTACACAAGTACGTTAAGCTATGGTGATATTTGTCTATATTACGACATTATCAGAGATACAAGCGTTTGATCGTAGGACCAGCATCCACGGGAGAAGCGAGGATACTCCCGACATTGGTGAGAAATGAAACAAATTTGCTGAAATTCCAGACAATCATTGTTTGGCGACCATCGCCGAAAATACATGTATTTTGGCATTCCATGCCAAATCCACCAGTTTTGACCTGGACCCCCTTCGATTGGGCTGAAACTTCTTTACCTTTTTCTATCCTCTCAAAATCATATTTCAGAATTTTTTCAATTTTTTTTACTCCACCATAAAAATGACTCCTTTTTTTTGAAAATAGCTACAACTTTCTTAACAATTGACTTTTTGGGGAGATTTTTTTTTTAAATTTAGTTATTGAATGTAGTTTTCGAAAAAAAATAGACTTACAAATAATTGATTCATTTACAACGTTTTTTATGAGATGTGCGAAAAAAATGAAAATTTCAAGATATCTTCAGGATTTCAGAAAATTTGAATCTTCGTTTTTCTATCCGTTTAACCCGTTAACGCCCAGGTAAACTCTGGGCTAGATAGCATCAAATTAATTCAGCCATTTATTGGCAAATGGATCGATCCCCGTGTTTTTTCTTTGTTCGAATGGTCAAATATTCGACGGCTCTGATCGGAGATTCGTGAAATAAGCGATCGTTAATACATCGATAATTGGGTAGTCAACCGCGAATCCAAGGATGCGATTGGTGCGGAAATGATCAATAAAATTCGATCGAATAGTCAGCTTTCGTGACCTACGAATAAAAACTGTAGAAAATAAGAAAAAATAATCAGGATTGGCAAAATTTTAATCGAAGTTACCATATTTTCAATGTTAAACGTGAAAGAACCGGACAGAAATGTTAAATTGAGTTCGGCGCGATTACTTTTTTGAAAAATAAACAATATTTATTATTTATAAATATAAATAATATTTATGATTTGTCATATAAATATAACTAAATAATTCGATTTTTCGTTTCCTCTCACGATGAATAAATGAACTTCTTGTTTCACTTATAATACGAAGTACATCAGTTTTTATGACCAGGGATTTGCTTTTTTATTGTAGATAAATCAACGCCGATGCCTCGTTATAAGAATTAGTTATAAGAAAAACGTAAATATCAGTCGAATAAATTCTCTTCGACTTCCTGTTCGATCGATTAATTGGTGTCAGGCATTAATTAATCGTCGCCACTGAGAATCAGTGTTTTTCGTCGCACGATACGTTTCAATAAATCGTAAATAAATCGAGTATATAAAATACATGTAAATGAGTGCAAAAATACGAAGATCGGTTGGTGCTCGCAAGTGCCAATGTAATTTTTTATAGATTCCTCGTAAAATTAACAATTTCGGAGGAAACTACGACAGACGATAGTTTTATTCATTCGGTAATCGATTTATTATACGTTTTGTTCAATCGCGTCCGATTGAATTTCGCTTCACGTTTGGTGTTGGATAATACGAGTACAGAAAAAAAACCAAAAAGGTCATTTCTCACGGATCAGACCAACTATTTCCCACGTATTTAAGTCCGCCGAATTCGAATCAGAGGTCAGTTTTGCCCCACCACGTCACATTTGGTCACTAATCCCAAAAAACAGCCGACAAAAATGGCAAAAAACGCACCGATTGAGAACAAAATCTCGCAAACTAATTGGCTACAATTTTTTGTTTTTCGACCGGATAAATTGCCATTGAGAAGTGAGTAAGTGTAAAGAATTTTCGTATTGACGTAGAAAATATAACTCGTCGTTTTTTACTGTTACGTTCCAAGTTCTTTTTAAATGATCTATTCGAATATATGAAACAGTGTTATCCCACTCCATAGGTCATTTAAAAATAGCTTGAAGCGTTATAGTAAAAACAATTAGGTATATTTTAGCAACACGAACATTCTTTACTTTTACTCACTTCTCGATGTCACTTTATTCAGCAAAAAAACAAGTTTCATACCCAATCGCATTCGATTCCGTTATTTTGAAAAACTTTGTTGTTTCTGTGATTATTATTGTTGTTGTCGTTGTTGTTGCTGTTGTCGTTGTTATTGGTATCGTTATTACTATTATCATTATTATTATTATTATTATTATTATTATTATTATTATTATTATTATTATTGTTATTGTTATTATTAATTTAACTTCTACAATTTCATTAATGTTGGACACTTTCTAAGAGGTAAAAAAAGCGTTGGTTTTCTAATTTTTTGGGATGGGCCTAAAGGAAATAGCTTGATACAACTGAAGGAAGTTATTAAGCATACATGCAAGTATTAAACAAAAAATTATTATGAATAAATATTTATAAAAAGCGACATGAGAGCCATTCTCGCGAGGCTTGTCGAACTAGACGTGCTCTGCGGCACGCAGTTTATCTGGTGTAATTTTCAATCTGGAGAAAACGAAGAAAAAATCACAGTATCTACATGCCTATAGCTAGTGAAGTACGTGGGGCATTTTAAAAATATTCATTTTTGTATGATTGGCGAGTATGTAAATGAAGACTTTCGATTGTCGACAAAATCAGGGGTAATCATTTTTAATAAATAACGTTTAAACGAACCAAACGAAAATTCTGTACGTATTTCCCTTCAAAATGGTATTCTGAAGATATTAATAAAAATTCAAACAAAAAGACTGGAAATTGTTGGAGTTATGCTGCGTGCTGTTTCGAAAAATCGTGTTTCGAGAAAAACACGTCTTGAAATGTCTTGTTGACACGAAGAAATGAAAAAATCGACCGTTTAAATTTTCGATGGAAAGGACAATTCTTACAGGTATAAAGCTGTTTCCTTATATTCTAGAAGGTTCGAATCATATTATAAAATATTTTTTAAAAAAATCGAATTTCTCACTTTACACTGTTGTTATTCCTTAAGCATCGCATGCAATTATTTCCTAGTAGCTCGAGTGAATGCGATCGATACGGCATAATTAATTGAAATAAACGTTAAATATGAGGATCGTAAAAAAACCTATAATTATCGATTACAATAACTGCGCCAATTACCGTCACGCATCGTGTCTGATGCTGGAAAATGTAGAACTGTAGCTGCGTAACACATTTTCTGACCTGAGATGGAAAAATGAATTTTAGCTCTGACTGGTCATCACTGGGATTATTTAATAATTCGAACGATTAAAACAATTAAAATAATTAAACGAATTAAAATAATCAAAATCAGTGAAATTATAAAAATAAAAGTAATTCAAATTTTTATGATTATTGTAAATATGGATCACAGCGATAACTATACTTTACGCAGCAAGCAATATTCAGTATCGCTACGCGTTCTTCCAGTCCTGGAAGAATCGAGTCGCAGGAAAACCTGTAATTCACAAGGAAGGTCGAGGACGATGAACAACGAGGACAAAAAATTATTCGAGGGTCGGCTTGGTAAAATAATTAAAAGGACAGGAACAGGTATGGAGTTGCAGGTTTTTTCCGCATCGTCGTTATTTGTCTCGTCGGTAGACAAGAATAATATGAGCAAGAATCCGATAAAATAAATCTTTCCCCATTTTTTTTGCCATCGCCCGATTTTTTTACTTGCACCGACGACATCGAATCTCTGGTATAAAATTCTCCCAATAATCTCAAATGTCGTATTTACCAATGAATTGAAAAAAATTACGGAATATAAATTGAAACATCCAAGTCTGATTATGCGGTGACGTATTCCCAAATGTTTTTCAACGCCTCTCGATTTTTGCGCGTGAAACGCCAAAAAAATATTCGTACTTACGTCTGTCGTTTGGTTTTGCCGACAACATCGTAGACATCGAACGTCGCAACGAAAATTGCAACGATACATCGCCTGAACTATACAGAAAAAACATGCA
Organism: Arge pagana; assembly: GCA_963969455.1. NCBI lineage: Eukaryota > Metazoa > Arthropoda > Insecta > Hymenoptera > Argidae > Arge > Arge pagana. The sequence continues at coordinate 18,346,879 of OZ018311.1, read as the reverse complement.
AATGTGGAATTACCCACTTCGTCTGTAAGCCTGGGTATTTCAAATCCCGTCATTTTTTTCATCCCGTTAATAGTCTAGTCATTACGTGAATTCTCTGCCATCTTGACAAAAGCGTTAAATTTGGTTTTGGCGCAATAACTCGATTCTCCGTCGAAATACGAAAATTGTGATAGAATATTTTGTTATTGCTTCTTTTACGTTCTACAATTAAGGTTATATACATTTTTCATCTATCTTTCATCGTTGTTGAGATATCAAACGAGGAAGTCAAAAGTTCAGGTGGGGATTTTTTTTTTTTTGCTGTTTCCTTCTTTTCCGTTATAGATATCGAAAAAATGTCTAATATCAAACTCGTAGAGCATGCTAATACCTGCAATTTCATATTTTTGTCATTTTTTTTAGTCAAAAATTACGACCCGTATCGTGCCGCAAAGTCGACTACAAAGTGACGCGGGCTATGTGAATAACGTTATGCGTCGCGCTCTAGAGGACAGTCAACGGAACATTTAACTTTGCATGAAATGGCGACCAAGATTTTTTTTCTCCATCTGATGTAGTTTTACTTGCTGAGTATAAAATTACAAAATGCTAGCAAATTCCACTCGTGGAAAAAAAATTATGGGCTGATATCTCGGTAACTATGCACGTTAGGCAAAAAATTATCCGGATTATTATTGTAGAAAATAAAATTTCCCATCTTTTGTTTCGAATAATGTTTTTTATAAAACAGACCGTTTGTGATTTGTGGCTGTTTCAATGGACATGTTTTTCTATTTCCGTCGATAACTTTTCTAATAATTGGTAAAATAATAAAATGTTCTAAACAATTTTCAAAGATCACTCATTTTACTATAACTTTTACTCGGAATTTTTTCTTTTAATATTCATACTTTCAGAGCTATAACACGTTAATCGTCATAATACGCTGTCTCCGGGTGGTTAGCCTTTTAGCGCGGTCACCAGCCCGGAGACAGCATATTACGACGATTAACGCGTTATAGTTCTGAAAGTATGAATATTAGAAGAAAAAGTTTCGAGTCAAAGTTATAGTGAATTGAGTGATCTTTCAAAATTTATTATTAAAATGAAAAATTTCGCCACCGGAATTTTTGATTTCCTCGTTCATATATCAACAACGATGAAAGGTAGGTGAAAAATATATATAACTTCAATTGTAGAGCGTAAAATAAGTAATAAAAAAGTATCCCATTGCAATTTTCGTATTTCGACGGAGAACCGACTTATTACGCAAAAGTCAAATTTAACCTTTTTTTTCAAGATGGCGAAGAATCCACGTAGGAAATCTTGGTTGAGAATTTCAAGTACAGCTTTTCTAAGCCCCCACCCACAATATCAAAAACCTGGGACTTGGAATTCACTTGCATCCTGAAGTGTATATAATGACTGGACTATAATGCGGTCAAAAGTTTTTGGAAAAATACCAATATTTGATATATCGATCATAGAATTGAGAAAAAAAATTGTGTTTACAACCATTATATGTTAAAAAATGGGGCAACTCGGTAGGTCAAGTGACTTACTCCAAAAATTTAACATCATGAAAAATTAAGATGTAATTCAAGAAACGCCAAAGCAGAGTTTAATAACGCGGCTTTCCGGAAATAAATACTTCGTTTTATTTATTTAATATTAAATGCTTCGGTTTGGACAGATGAAATAGACAATAAATTATGTATTAAACATTATTATTCACACATTTAATCATAATAAAATCAAAAAATCAACAGCATCGACCTCTTTTTCGCTGACTTCGCCTCCATAATATGAAATTTCTTCTCACTGGCAAAGTATACGTACTCCATTTTTTTCCTAGCACTGAGAAAAATGTATCTAATTTTTTAAAACATTTTTGGTTCCTAATCTGTAAATATACGGATGCAAAAATACGTTGAAACGAGAAAAAAACAGACACTAGATTAACTATTAAACTAGCAATTTGTTCGATCTCCTTGATTTTAGATGAACCAGTAAAATATTATTGTAGTCACCGTAGAGGCATGACGAATGTGGCGATAATTTGATCTACAATACATGTATATTTTTTCAGTTTTGGTGAAATGAAATTAAAACATGATATGTTAATTCAGGTAATATTCTCCCGCAATTTGTGGCAACTTAATTAAGACGAAAGGCAGGGTTAGTTAGTCTATGATACCACTAAGCAAATATGATACTAAGTGGTATCATAGACTAACTAACCCTGCCTTTCGTCATGATATGTTAACTTTGGATCATTTGTTTCATAGAAATAAATTAAACAACTGCCAAAAAATATTCAGAATAGTCCATTTTTTCTATTATTTAACATGTTTTTGGATCCATCTGTTATGCCGATCCCAAAGCAGTACTTTCGTTTTCTTTCATGGTACGATAAGCGAATCGAATCGTGTGATATAACAGCGGGCGATATAAACGTTTTCGTCATAATTTGCAGTCGATCGTTTGCTGGAATACGACGATATCAGACCTTGAACCGTAATATCGCGTCGAACGTTACAAAAATGAACTTGGCAACGCGAGACGTGTTTCGAAGCTGATTTTTCGACGGCGTTCGACGATAAGGCGACAGCAAAAACAACAAATCACTGCTTTAAACACGTGGTTACGTATCAAACATACGGATTACGGACGAATTACTCGTCTTCTAATCATTGAAACGGAAAATATCAGTTTTCGGGAGCTAAATTCTTATGCTTTGAAATTAAAAGTTCCCATTAATATTACATTCGCATTGTAACGTTACGGTTACGTTATATTCGCATGTCTACGTATCTTTTCAGTCGGACTTCAGGCCCAGGCAAAAACTGGGCTAGATAGCATGAAACTAACCGTGCTATTCATAAGCAAATGGGCAGAAAAAGACCTTCGTGTTTTATATTGTCATTTGTAATTGTTTATATGCAATTATTTAAACAAATTGGCAAATGGGAAGAAAGTACCCGTGTCTATTCGTTGGCCATTTGCAACTGATTATAAACAATTATTTAAATAAATCGTGATCAAATTTGTTATTTTGAAAAACTGATCCTACCAATCGATTCTGCGGGAATAATTATCACGATAACCTGGTGCTCAATAATTTCCATGTTTCAGAAATTCAATTGTTTATAACCGGTTTACACTATCAAATGGAACTTTGACAGAAAAGTGTTACATAGGTTTCCGCCATAATTTTTCCCGCAGAATCGATCCATGCAATCAGTTTTCCAAAGTAAGATCCTTTGTCATAATTCGTTTAAATAATTTTTTATAGCCAATTGAAAATGGTAAAAGAAAAAACACGGGGATTTTCATTCTTCCCATGCCTCACTAAGAAAACAATTTCGTTGCAGTCACAAGAATTCTAGTTGGATCCGCAAGAACATTAACATTACAATTAGATTAATAAGACCGATATTGTAAAAGTATCTCGCTACTGGCGCTAGTATAGCGACGTTGATGTTAACTTTGCGAACCTTGCAAGCGCAAGTTATTGTTGGAATAGCAAGATTTGCCGTGTTGATTTTGCAAGATGACATGTCTTTATATTTTAGATGAAAAATGGCAAGGAGTCGACATTTTACTTTTCAATGTACGAAAATCTGACAATTTCATTGTCATTTATCAGCAAAAACAACTGATCGATTATAATTTCTTAGATTCAATTCCAACATACATGAAATACGCGTCCAAGTCAAAATTTTACTGAACAAGGCGATGCTATAACTTTAAAGAACATAATTATACTATCCCATTCGTACGAGGTGCTAATTCAAGTAGCTCCATATATATATGTATATATATATATATGATTTCGCATAAGTACGTACACGTTTATAAACGCGTATGCGTATATGATTTCTTGGCGGAATATAATCTACTATATTGTAGATGGTATCACCTTGTTGAATCAACAAGGTCATCATGTAGAAATCAAGTGGAGCTGCCTGCCAGACCAATATTGTCATTTCAACAAGACCGTTTTCTTAGCGTATGAACGGTATAGTTAGTTTGATGCTATCTAGTCTAGTTTACGCCTGGGCCTTAATGGATTAAATTTCTTCGTATTTTCAATTTAGCTTACAAATTTCCGTGACTACGCACTATGTTGTGAATTAATAGTACCGTTGATGCGGATGGATTTCCAATGAAGTTTTTAACGACGTTTGTTGAAAACATCGATTCGTAGTCTGTGTGTTCGTTTTCTCATTAGCAGCCGTTCGGTCGATCCACAAATCGAATATACAGAGGCAAACATGTGAAATCGTTTGCTATCAATCTCCGAGTATACGTACGGGGTGAGGTTTTTGAATTCCGACGTACAACTTTTTCGCACATCTTGACCATAAATCATTTTTTCAATCGCATTCGATCTGTCTGAACCGAAATTTTGCCATTTAAAAATAAAAGATACAAAAAAGTCCAGATAAACATAATCCTAATTCCACAATTTTGTCACGTAGCAACTTTCAAACACATCGCTAGTGTTTTGGAACTGGATTCAATTGAAACAGTGATCCAGGCGAGCGAAGATCTCGCGAGAACTACGAGTGTCTCGATTCGACGAAGGCAAATGTGTGGATTCTTATTTTAAAAAACGACGAAAAAAGCTCAACCTCCAAACTTGTATTTAAATGCAAGTTTCGGTCGTAAAAACGAATGTCTCGCTAAGCGTTTAATTGCCACGACATTGCCAATTGACGTTTCGCGCTGGTATCGAGGTCGAGCCATTTTTGAGTCTCTGAATCGTGTGACTTCAGAGTTTTTTGTCAGATCGAATCCGATCGTCTCACCCTGTATGCCAAGTTGGACATGACCCTGCACGTCGAAGAACCCGATTAGATATATATGTTTTTATTGGTATTCGGGAATTGTTATGAACATTTTATCTACGTTCGACCTTCATTTCCTTTCTTATCGCAACGAACTTATCATACCGACTAAACGATTTATTTTACACCGACTTCCATGCGAAAGCAACAGAGTTTTCAGCATGTGAGGCGCTTCGAACTCCGAGCACACCGATTCGTCTTGCTCGATTGCAAGTTTTTCACGTTTTGTCCGGCAATAAACCGACTGCTCTGACGAATAATCGCACCGATTTTCCACTATACGCGAATAGAAGCACCGTCTACATTTTTTATCGAAAAACACCAACTCTCGTGTTTACATTTTAAGTATGTAACGAGACAAAATGATTGTGTCGAATAGAAATTTAGCGGTCAACTGGAAATGTATCATGTGTGATAAGAGGAAAAAAATCGTGCCAATTCTGCTTACGCATCATACATGATCAAATTGAACGACGTTTTTGATTTTTTAACAATTTCAACCGAATTTGATGCATAATAGTTACTTGGGTCCCTGAATATCAATCCGGCGTTAGAATTTTAACACTCAATATGGCGGGTCCAACATGGCTGACAAATCCAAAATTATTATTATAATTTTTCAAAATAGCGCACATGGGGTTTTTTTGGTCGCTGAATCTGAAGCTGGTATTGAAATTGTAAGACTTAGCACGGCAGACCCAAAATATTGAACAAAAAATATTATTGTAGATCGAATAAATTATTTTTTATATTTCTGTATATTTACAAACTATGCGGTATTCAATAGCACAACCACGCTTCTATCCCCGTTGTTGAAAGTTTAGTAAGGAATTGTAAAACTTGAAAAATCAACCCTCAAATTCTATTGTTAAGGGGCTGGGGAGTTGCAGATCCAAAAATTAATTCCGGGCCTCAATTCAAAAGTTGAGAAAACTCTTCTATATCACACTTCGTGCGATCCACTGGCATCTTCAATATTACTATTTCTGATACGTATATTTAAAAAAGCCGTGCCCGTTAGCCAATTCAGGGTCTGTGCAATTTAGGTTATATTTTAAAAAATATATATTTACTTTGTAAAGATATATTTCAATCCAAAATATGTAGACGCGTGTAGGTTTTAGTTATAAAAAATGAAATCAAAGTTTGGAATAAAATGTTTATTTTTAATATTTGCTATTGAAATATCTGTGTAATATTTTTACCCGTGGATTATGCATTCAATAATAATTAGCAAAAATATTCATTAGATAAAGCAAGATACGAAATTTCTTGGCGCTCGTATTCGTGAAAGAATTGAGTTTGGTGTTTTTATTCGTAGAAATAAATTATTGTTACTTTTATGAGAGGGAAAAATTTGTTGTCGCTTCTATACATCGGAGCACTCGACCGGATTCCAGATTGGCAAAAACGCGTCGGGAGAAAAAGTGCCAACATTATTCGTCGATTTTCCTCAAAATATTCAACAAAACAATGAAAATTCATTCAAGTATGTATCTGATGCGTGGGCGGAATTACAATGCGCGCACACGCGTAACTCGTACGATGAATCTCGGAAAAATCTGGGATCAAACGCGTGGTGAATAGGAAGACCAACGTCGCGGTAAAAAAGAAAATGAGAAAAATAGTTTGCGTAAGCCAAGTGAATTACACATATTATTGCCCGAATCTATGACATGTCTTGCATTGTAATGAAATCACGTGATCGTTTTATGTCTCTGTTTCATCATCAACCGCAAGGACTTCATATCTGACTGTCACGTAACGCATTGGGAAGAATTTATGGAACAGATGCTCAAGGATACTGACTATCTGATGTTGACAAGTTTATATTCAGCCTCGTAACATGATAAAAAGCATGAAAAAATTAAGTTTGAATCGTTTATATTTTATTTCTTACGTTTTCCACAATTTTCACGATGACCACGAAACTTTCCATTTTTCTCATTGCAGTCTTTTTGACAACCGATAAAAAAATCGGTCAGAATTTTTTATAAAAAACCATAACCATACGAAATCATATGAAAACCATAGGAAAAAGCATAAAAACAAGAGTTTTCAAGCATGTTACTTTTGATTATTAATGATTTTAATCGTCTTGCACTAACGTTTTTGTTGAAAATTTGATATACTAAGAAATTTGTACTGAACTGTTTGTGTTATCAATTATAGTTTACTCGATGAACCGTAATAGTTGAGAAAATGAGAGTTTGGCGATCTGTAACTCTGCAAATATTGATAATATGAAATATTTGCCCAGGATTTTTTGGTAGAGCGTCAGATGAACTACAAAGATGTCAGTTAGCTTTTTCTTCTATCTTCCATAATTTATTCAAAAAATACCAAAAACTCGACATTTTCAAAAACTTTACGTCTTTGCAGAACGAGCAATTTCACTGATAAAAATGTAGCTCAATTACATTTTTTGTCTAAAGTTTCATGCTTGATACGGCCCATTCATAGATTTTATGAAGAAAAAGAAATGTTCATAGTTTGCCGGAGGAAATAATGTAAAAACTCCACTTCCCTATGTTATTCAAATGGAAAAACCTTAGGTTCGATGGAGGAGCTCTAAAAATTTAAATTTTGCACTGCTCTTTGGACAGGTATTTCATCTAAAAATAATATTTTTTTTGGCACACCTTAACAATCATATATAAATTATTATGATTATTATTATTATTATTAAATTATTATTTATTATTATATCGGGCCAATTTTTTTTCTGTAATTATATATAATTCTTTTTGACGGACAGGTAACTCGATTTCGCGGATCGCATTACATTGATATCGTTTTGCGAAGAATAAATGTACGTAAAGGATTGCAACAAGGCTTCAAAGATTGTACTGCGGAAACGTCGTTATTGAATAATTACTTCCTAAAGATATTCATTATCAAAACCTGTCACGCTACTGAACAACGCAGTGAGTATGTTTTCATTCACCATTGAATCCTGCATCAGTAAACACGACGTGCTCGCATACCGCACGCAACTCATTATCATCAACCGCGTGCGTAGAAGGGCACGAGATACGTAAGCTTCTCGGATTCATTATCACCATTATCGTCCCGAGAAAAAAGGATTATGTATAAAAAAACTGGCCTGATATAAATACATATAACTTATACATAATTTATGTAAAATTATATACAATTATATATAAATAAACTACAAATCAATTATACATAATTAGAGCGCGCCATTTTTTTAATATGATTGTACATAATTATATATAATCCTTTTTTCTCGAGATCATATACGAGTTACATTGATCCCATTCGTTTATATGGTAATTTTACCATAATGAAACCCCATTATTCGGCATTATTACTAGTAGAGTATCGATTATTTTGCTCGTCATATCATCGAAACCCGCGCAAAACGTATTTTCCGATGAAATTTAGTTAAAAAAAAATAATAATTCGCGGGAACTATGAATCGCACATCGGACGCAATGGCTTGTTGTTGAAAAACTAATTGAGAATCAACGTAATTGGTGGAATTCTAATGGCCTGAATTTATCAAGAATAATCAAAAGAGTGAAAAATTGTTGTGACAAGACTTCGATTACCATCGCAGCGCATTGATATTCGAAAGGACAGAATATAGATAATTTTTCTAATTGTAAGATAGAAATGACGACAATTTTATCAAAGCATTCGGTGTCTCATTATCGAAAGATGCAGCTCGAAAAAAAGATTACGTATAATTATATCGAATTATATAGTTTTGTAGTGTATAGATTTTTTTGGCACGTTTGAATATAATTCTACATAATTGGGTGTAAAATATATATAAATTACGTACAAGTCTATCGGGCCAATTTTTAAAAAATATAATTATATATAATCCTTTTTTCTCGGGAGATTCTTGGGCGAACGAAGACCAACAAACGTCAACATCGCATCGTCCAAAATAATTTCACCTTCAATTGTTGTCGACAAGAAGGATAAATTGTATTTCAAGCCTTGTTTTTATTCAGCTTACTGCTCGAAAAAAATTAGGCACATATATAATTATACAGGGTGTTCCGTTTTAACTTTCGCACCAAGATTTCTCCAAAACTATGAGAGCGAGACAAAAATGTTTCGGATAAAATATACTCGTCTCTGAGAGGGACGCGTTATGGCGAACTTAACTTTGACCTTCAAGGCCATTTTCAACGTCATTTCAAGGTCAACTTGGTTTTTTTTAATAAGAACCCCCAATTTTGAAACTTGGGAGACCCCATATATGATAGGTCATCTGAACGTGGAATTTTCCGCTCCTTTCGCATCCGGTGTCAAAAATGGGGTTTTTTATTTAACAGAACAAAGTTGACCTCGAAATGACCTTGAAAATGACCCTTGAAGGCAAAGTCAAGGGCGCGTCATTTTTGGGAAACTTTTTTATTACTCACAAACAAGTTGTATAATTTTAGGGGGGCAAAAAAAGAAATCTGTAGAAATTTGAGCTCTAAATATTATTATTCGGAGGTGCTTCGTCGCAAATTTCTATTTCCCATTAAAATAACATGGTAAAAAATGTTATTTATGTTTGGAATTTTATATCGCGACAATTATATAGCGCACAGATTGGTCTAAGACACCTCCTTATAGAGAATATTCACAGGAATATCTCAAACTGAAAAATGTGTGCTTCAAAGGGTTTAAGCTGGTCTGTTGATACAGGCAATGGAAGTTTATTTTTTGCCCTGCAGGAGTTATTTTTTTATAGATAGGTTCAGTCTGACATACCGAATGTAAATGCACAAAATACTTACAAATTATGGGGGTGGAAGTGCGGCTATTTTGCGAAAAACCGTTTCGGCCTATATCTCCCTAACCGTGCTGTTACGTCCGGCCTTTATTAAATCCGAAGATTGTTCGGCTGACGAAGAAAACGCAGGTTTTGTTATATGACCTCTGTTTTGGGGCAAGACGATTCCACCCTCACCACTGGGGACCGAGGTCTAGCTTATCATTGACGCTATTGCCCGAGGTAAACACGATCGAGTCGAATATAGGGTGCAGTAGAAATAGTTGTAGTACGTAGATTGCAAGAGTTTTCAAATGATAAAATCGACGAGTATGAAATCGGGTTAGGTATTTCTAGTAATTAGGTCTTGAGGTTATAATAATTCGGTAATACTCTTGTCGAGTACGCGGCACAGTTCGGCAGAGCAGGTCACTTATGCTGGCACGAACGTTGGTAAGGATAAGTAAGGGATGATTCAGCGAAGATTGTTGGTCTAGTGATTATGATTCGAGTTTGGAATAATATAATTTGTATTTTAGTCCAGCGCAGATCATGTACAATAAAAAATGAATATTCCTTGCTTTTGAGATTTAGTAAGTTAAGATTCAGCGATTCAAGATTTAGAAGAAGTCTGCCAAGCGAATGACGATTTCGCCTAGTTTTCAGCTCGTATTTGTACCCAGAAAAGGTCGTTAACTAAACCCCTCCGCTAAGATTTTTGTAGAAATAGCAGCGATGCTCGCCCTATGATTTTTGACAAGGGAGGAAAATCGTATGGTGAGAGTAGGCCTAGGTTACGGAAAAATATTTTCCATATTGTCCGATGCACGGAAAACGCAGCGGGATAAGCGTTTTCTACGCTTCTGACGTAAACATTCGGTGGTGCTTGACAAGCAGGATCCTAAGTTTGGAATTTTTATAGGGTAAGTCACGAGAGTAATAATAACTATTTGCTAAAGTTACGCGGACGTAACAGTGCGCTTGAGGTCAACAATGGTACCGATCTTTATTGTAGATAATTAAATTTCCTGTCTTTTTTGTCAAATAATTTTGTGGTTTCACTTACCGTTTAGGACTTATAAGACTATTGCTATTTTTTTATTGGCTTTTTGACCGATATCTCTTCTAAGAATTGTCGAAACAATAAAGCTACTGCTAACCAAACTTCTGAATCGATAAATTTTCGACTTTTACTGGGATTTTGTTAAAAAAATTAATATTCTTGAAGTTACAACGCATTCAACGTTGTCCTGCCGGATGCAAGGTCAAAAAAACGAGGTATGCATAGTGTAATGATGAAAATTCAATGAATATGTGAAAAATATGAATGATAGTGACATAATCAGCATTACATAATTTGCCTTGAAGGACGTGAAAAAAACAGCGTCTACCCGTTGAAATATTTTTTTAATTTACGTTTCATTTTATACAATTAAATAGGACATTACCTCGAATCGCCCCTCGATTGTTATCAAATAATTAATTATATACTGATGGCATAATGAAACAAATACACAAGAAAACGGGAAATTTGCTTGAAAATGCGTGGCAAATTTATTTTCTAAAACGTACAACAGAAATTGAATCATTCATCTTCTTCGACTTTCGTGCGTTTCGCGGGCGGTGAACTCATTCAACTACAGCCTCCTCTCTCGCTTCGTCACCTTCTTCGGTGGCGCATAGAGGTTTTAACGCCTCCATTAATTTTTCGTCTGGGTGATCGGCAATATCTTCATCGACTTCGCATATTTCTGTATCGTTGACGATTATCTTGGGCTGATTCGAGCCCGTTTCCTCTGTGCAGTTGTCACAGAACACCATGCAGTCCAGCCTGCTTTTCGGCACCCACAGATTCTGCCACAGCCGGTTCTGCATTTGCAGAATGAATGAAATGCATTCCGGCAAACTGGATGGTGCAATTGGCATTGTCGATTCGATTGGTTGAAGACCTTGCGGTGTGCGCAAGGGCGTCCGCATGATTTTCTGCGAGAGGGGGGGGGGGGGGGCAGAATGTTACCCACTAGAACTTTCAATTTACTCGTAGTGAGAATAACTCGACTTCTATTGCGTAGATGTATAATAGAGAATGGTCTTTTTTTAATTTTTTTAAATTTCTTTTAATTTAAAAAAAATTTAATTAGTTTTCTCAATTTTCTAATACTTTTTATCTATTTTTTTTTTTCAATTTTTTTAGTTTTTCTCTTGGAATCTCAGTAAGCGTTCTCGTTATGTATTAAATCTCATCAATTGTTTTTTTTATTCGGAATCATTAATGTATAACTTTTAATTTTATCTTGTTCGGTTTCGGTATCAATTTTTATTAACGCCTCTTTGTTAACGTTCTTTTTCCGTCCCATCGTGCGTCCGAACTTGGGACATGGTATTATTAAAGGATGGTTATTTTGTAGTGACATCAACTTCTGAACCTTTAGTGTACCAAAATTTTGATGCATTTTCGGGATGTTTTTGTAAGGTGATAATGAGGAACAACAATATTGAAACTTCGTAGATATATTGTACTGCTCAAATAGCATACAATCTCATTTTTAGATCATAAAAAAATGTTTTAATTATTTCGAAAATAGCGCTGAAGATGACTCTCTCAAGAAAATTGGCGTGAGTGATTTTGGGTTCTACTCTACTAAATATTTATTTATTAATGCATAAATAAATAAATAAATAAATAGATAAATTTAATAAAAGCTGGCACACACAATAGGCAAAAAAATGTTCCTATTTCATCTTGTCTGATATGAAATGAGAGCTTTTATCAAAGTGCGATGAGTCTTAAGATACATGATTTGTTTCTTCAATGGGAGCTTTTTGTCAAGCATCGTTTAAGAAAATTCCAGATCCGCGAAATCTATGAGAGATCATTAATATTGACGACGAGACGTGAACTAATAAGAAATACGATCAGCGTATCTTTGACAAAAATAGTTTTTCTCGTACTACGAAACACGATTCGCGCAAGTTCGACCAGTTTCTGTTTGTTGGCACACCTCAAAAACAATATTATCGGAAGGATAAAATTTGTTGTCGAGACGAATAAACTTTTTCGTTCGATTTTTATATCAAGCATTATTATTCTTCCTTTCCCGAATTATCTACCATGATAAAACGCAGCGATGCTTCGCATTTTCATTTTTTATGATTATTCCAAGTATTGATTTTTCGCGGAAACGGATAATTATTTGTCGTTATGTCTAAAAAATATCACCTCAGCAAACAATAATTGTCTAGGTTGAATGAAAAGATGGCTTTGGAAATTTTTCGACGAGACGAGAGGCACGTCAAGACGAATAATTGTTGTTTTTCACAAATTAGTTATACGACGCGTGATACGTGTGCATTGTCGTTTGACAACTTTGTTTTCGAGCCAATCCCTCGTACACTCGTGAGCAATCACTTCGCGAATTATGTTGGATTGCATGCAATCTGCAGATTGGCAAATTTGCGTAACGCGAATTCGTCCCGACGGCGATGCCGGCTCCGAACATTCGATTGCGTGCGCAGACCATGACTGTGCCCTGATAATGACCGGTCGTATTGGACATTCGCGTGTTTTTTTCCACAAAACAGTCGTTTATCCAAAGAATTACGCAGGAAAAACCGATTATAAATAATTATATGTACAAAATTGGACCGATATTTATATATAAATATAATGGAAAAAATATCTATAAGTGCCACTCCTGAGAAATCGCTGAAAATTGTAACGGAAATGTACTCACGGACGTTCAAGAGAATTATTCACGGTGGGGGACACCCCATAAAATCTCATAGAACCACATGAAAAATCACCACAAATTATGAAAGAAACTGCTACGTGTCTGAAATGAACTCACGGGCATTCAAGCCAATTATTATGGTGGCGGAACACCACGAGACCCCCGTAGAATCACATGAAAAATCACCGTAAGATTATATAACAAATGTTTGACACGAAAGTTGTAAACCTTGAGAAAATACAAGTATTGGGTGAAATATTTTTTTTCATAGAATTGATATGCTTATAGAAAATGGATAATAAAGTGTACCCACGGGCATGCGAGAGAATTATTGAAGAGTGGTGGTGGTGGTGGCGAAGATGGTGGTAGCGCGCGCGTGCGTCACTGCGTGTGTACGAATGCGTATGCATTTGGACTCACCTACCCACTCACTCGTACAGACACATCCACCATCAACGCGCACGTGCGCGCACACACACGCGACACACCATCGCCGCTCTTCAATAATTCTCTTGAATGCCCGTGAGTTCATTTCCACTACGACGCGTAGCAGTTTTCTTCAACTTCGCAGAAGGCGCCGTTCCGAATATTTACCTTTTATGGTGATTTTCCATGTGGTTATATGGGATTCCATGGTGTTTCCCCCACTGTGAATAATTCTCTTGACCGTCCGTGAGTACATTTCGACTATGGAACATTTAAATTTTCAGCGATTTCTCAGGAGTGGCACTCATAGCTATTTACGTACATAATTATTTTATGTATATATATATATATATATATATATATATATATATATATCTATATATATATATATATATATATGATTATGTGAGCTATAATTTATTTATAATTATATAGAATTATAGATGAATCATGAATAAATTAGGGCTAGCCACATGGGGCTAAACGGCCCACCGAAAAAAATTGACTTACAGGCACTTTCGCTTCGTGGGGGACCGTACGGAACGGTATGCAATGTTGCTCCGCCGACAGTCATCAAAAAATTTTAGGATAGGGCTGGACGGCGAATTCAAAAAAAAGTGACGCACCGGCATATTCACGTCGAGGTGAGCGAGTTAACGCTATATGCAACGTGGTTCCAGAGATGATGTCAGAATGCCGAAAATTATTGAATCAGTTTCCATGGCCAACGCCTGCGCCAGAGAACTGATTGAACTATTAATTTTTCGTTTAACTTCTATTTCTAATATTTTATTTTATTTCATAATAATCTCATCCATTTAATTCAAATCCTTTTTTCCAATCGAACTCACTTCTCTGTCTCTCTCATCCACTCCATAGTTTATGGTCGAAATTTCATTTTCCTAAATGTATTTGCATTGCAGTAATTCGGACAATTTACGTTAATTCCAGTAGATGAAAAAGAATGTACAAAATCAATGACTCGTCAATCAAACGGAAATGACAGCAAGCAATTTTTCTAGGGTGGCCGACTGCCCCACACTTTCGGTTTTGCATCGGTTCAGTGGAACCACGTTGCATATGGCGTTATCTCACTCACCTCGACGTGAAAATGCGGTTGCGTCACCTTTTTTTGAGTTGGCCGTTTAGCCCCCACGCTAAAAATTTTGGACGACTGTCAGCAGAGCCACATTGCACCCTATTTCGTACGGCCCCCCATGATCCGAAGGTGCGAGTAAGTCAATTTTTTTTGGTGGCCCGCTCAGCCCACCTTCCCCTATATAAATATTTATAAGGCGCCAATTTTTAAAAAATACAATTATATTCAATCTTTTTTTTTGAGTTGACGAAAATAATGATTGATACGTGGCAAAAGTGAATCATACCAACATTCTTAATTTCAAATTCCTTCAGCGATTAGTTTTCCGTCGACTTTCGTACCAAGCGTTTGCCTTGATAAGCTACACTCGAGTGCGCGCACACTTTTTTATTCGTCGTGTAACGCGGACTATCTATGTGCAAGCAGGATAATTCGAATTGATTCCAACTGCTTTTACCTGATATCATATGCTAGCTGACATGGCAAGTAGAAGCATTCGATAGCAATACAAATGACGTTGACTAGCGGATAAAAAATCCATGCTACACGACCATTTAATGGAGGAGGCGCGAACTGCGCGAATACGACCTTTCGAGAGGAACCGCTCGGTATGCGGATCTGACAATCTTTCATTTACAATCTTCAATCCTTTCGAACTCAGAACATCGGTTACTTTTCGGCAGATTTTTTTTCGACTCATAATTGTTGTAACAGCTCTTTGTTAAAAAGCATTTTTCAAAAAACAAGAAGCAAATACTATTATTTGAATTTGTGAAACTATGATCTTGCGAATTTGATTTTATCTTATAAAAATGTGTGCACAATACTTTTATAAACAATAGTTTAATATTTATTGAGGGGATAAAAAAAATGAGGTTTCGTATTCATCCTCGTTTTCTTCTGCTTACAAAGTCTTGTATCGCTGTGAATCCTATAATCAGCGGAATATTTTGTGCCCACGAGTTTCGATCATTCGAGAGCGTCGAGACAACATTTTAAAAAATGAGTGTCCGAAACGCGCGTTAACATTTGTTAAATTTCCTTTGCAAAACGTTAGAGGTCATCGATCTTGTATGGTATCGAATGAATTATCGAGTCGAGACTCGTATACGTCACGTGAAACGTATGAAAGTTGAAGGGACGCAAATGAACCATGTAATCATTTATCGAGTATGTCTGCGACTTTGGCGTGGTTCTCGATCACCTTGGCATAATTGTATACAGGCTTATGGATCGATTATCGTTTCATTTTCCCTCGATACTTTCCTGAAACTGAATTTTCGCTGCAAACAAATTTTCACATCGAGAGTTTCATTGCGTATTTTTTCTTTTAAACGATTTTGTAGAATATCAAGCATGAAAATTGCGCATGATACGGAGATAGATCCTTTAATAATCTTCGACCCGTTAAGAAATATTTCTGACATATTTTCTCGTATTTTCAAACTGGACAGTATCCAAAACCGAATAATTGACAATACTTGATGATAAATAAAATATTCGATAAGAAATTAAGTTTTTTTCACGTCTTCAAACGATTAGGGTTAGTCAGAGCCTTTTAAATTTTATATATAATAAAGAGAATGTTTTTAATTTATTTCACCAAAATGTGAAAGAAGAATATCCTTCGTTAATCGAATTATCGCCATGTCTGTTGGACCCCGTGCTTTGGGATGACCATCATAACATTTTACTGGATTATCTAAAATCAATGTGCCAAAAAAAATCATTAGTTTAATAGTTAATCTGGTGCCTGATCTAACCTTTTTTATTTTTATAAGAAAACAAAATAGCGGGTTCTGATTTCTTACTCGCGAATTTCCAAAGAAAAACGCACTCGTCAATTGCTTATAAAATATAATAATTTTATTTTTCAAATATAATCCTTCGAGCATGCTGTAGATTAACTATTAAACTAATGATTTTTTTTGTTTCATTGATTTTAGATGAACCAACAAGCTGTTATTATGGTCACCGGCGAAGCATGGTGGGCGTCCAACAAATATGGGGATAATTTGATCCATATATATATAAATGAATCCATATTTCCCTTGGTCACGGCATCACCCGTCGACAGCTGAACCAATTTCGCTAATTCTTTCTTTATTTTGTTTGTTGTTGTTAGGAAAAGGTTCTTATGAGAGAAAAAATTAAAAAAGTTGCGCGGAATCTTAGAAAATTTAAGCAAACTTAACGATCATATTAACTTTTCTAATGATAGGGATACCGGGGTACGTGAAGGGAAATAGGAGTAAGAAGGAAGTGGAAACAGTAGCAAGGTTTATATTAGGGAATGAGATGAGGGAAGAAAATTATTGGGCAAAGGAGGAAGACAGAAAGTGTAGGGTACGTGGGAACGAGGAAGAGACATGGGAGCGCGCGCTGGAAATACGCACAGGTAGAGGAAGAGGAGAATGGAGCGAAGCGGTGCTTTCGAATCTAGAGGGAAGAGGGTAGGGTATAAGAAAAATGAAGGAAATAAAAAGAAGCAGGGGCGAGGAGATAAACGAGGGGAAAGAGCAAGGGAAGTAGGGAGGGAGATAGGAGAGAAAGGGGGTAGGGGCAGAGTCAGGGACGATCTAGAGAATAAGTTAGATCTAAGGAAAATGTATATTACAGTTCAAGGAAGATGTAGAGGAGCAAACCTCAAGAAAAAACCAGAAACCCGTATGGGAATAAAGCGGATTTTACTATTTACTTTTAACTTTTCTAATGTAACCTTATGACGTTTGACATAACTGTCAATGTTTGACAGTTGGCGCGATTAAAAAAATAAATAATTAAAAAAATAAACAAATCGATCCATTTAAATAGATAGATAGATAGATGGATAAACAGATGGGTAGATTGATAGATAGATAGTTAGATAGATAGATAGATAGATGGATAGATAGATCTTTCTGAGATGATGGATGGTTCTGCGGCGAAACGTAGTTCGGCGGGTCCGCTAGCCCATAATAAATATAATTTTTTTTATTCCCGTGAGCAAAGTTAAAAGATACCATTATAACTCTGTATCAATTGTTTTTAGAAGAAAAAAAAGCTACTGCAAAAAAAATTATTAAAAATAGTCATTTTATTCAACTTTCTGAATACCTCTAACCGCTTAACCGTTCAGCATCGCCATTCCCAGCATATTGGGCACCTAGGGCAGTAGAAACTTGAACCACCCCCTACCCCCTCCCCCCCCTCCTCCCTCCGATCTTCACATACACACGCGCGCACATTTAATCCGCTCTTTGTAATAACCAGAATCAATAACGTGGACGTGGCGAATAACTGACTCCTTAAATATTTATTTTCCCAAAATTTTCAAACTGTTTTTTAAAATATTTTTTCTCATTTTGTAAATATTTTATTTATTTTTTGGGTTTTTCATTTCCTTATCTCGTGCAGTTTCCTGGGAATCCCATTTTCGTCTTGGAAAATACATGTCTCGGATTTATGGTCCGGCACTGCCAGCAGTTTCACATTAACAATAATCAGTCTCGCTAGGGGCCTCTAATTTTGGGTACAGGATGCGAACGTTAGAATCGCCAGGATGGCAGTAAGGTAGCGTATACAGAGATTCTCCGGTATTGTAGTCATAAAATTCGGTTTTGCCGAGTTTTGTCGATTATAGTGTCAAAAATCGCAAACATCGCGGAAGTTTCTCTTGAAAATATCGATCTGAGAATTCGAATGTTGTCTCAAAAGGTCGCCTTTTCCCAATGGCGCCTGGAGTCCTTGCCCCTTTCGCCCATGCCTGGACACGGCCCTGCCCTTCAGTCACAGCGGGACGTCAGTGTCGCACCTAGCACTATCCATTTCTTAACGTTTATGAGCAGTTTGGTATCAATTCCGTTGCGGTTTTTTGCTCTCTGCCTTCCCAAGAATCCAATAAGTGCTAAAAAGAATTAAATAAAGCACAACTATTAAAAATATTTATTGAAATAATAACCGGTATTGTCTAAACATTTAAGTACAGAGGTTTCGACGCCGCTGATCACGAATTCGCTGTAAAAATTTTGAAATTCCAAATGGCGGACTCAAAATGGCCGAACAAAATGTACAAATATGATCAGTTTTTCTGAAATTTAGTCATTAGGGATTTTTTAGGTCGCTGCAAAAAACGCTTATATACCAAATGTTACTTTAAAAAACGATGGCTGAAAAAAATGTGTGACTGAAAGGGTTAATTATCCGAAAATTGTGGATTTCAACGTCGCTGACAAACGTTTTCATGAATATTTGCATTCGCATCTTCCTGAAACTTACCTTGTCAGTGGATGACCTTGACATTTATTTCACTCCGTGGTTATTCGAAAAAACGCCGGTGTCTCGGAAATACCATCGCGTCACGCATCCTCGAGGAAGAATTAATTGAATGAAGGTACGTTGAATCACGTGATAACAATCGATATTCCAGTTATCCAGTTATCTTCATTTTATCCTATCAGAGGGCTGACCGATGGCAGCTCTTTGTCGTGGTGGCACAACGGCAAGGTCATGCAACGAGATGGGGCGATGCACCGTAGAAGGCACGAAGCAAAACTGAGGAGACCAAACCCGTTTTCTTACGAGACAGCGGCACTGGGAAACCTTGACGTGAAAATAAGGTGATATCTTTAGCAGATGTAAAACCGCAGCGCAATATTTTCGTACACGTTTCGTAATATCAACTGGTTTGCGGTTTTGACGCGCCTAATTTCCCCGAATGATTCGTTCCGAATGTAGAAACAATTTCGCAACAATTTTCGCCACTGCATAATTTCTCGCTCATGCCGGAAAGATGGATTCGAATTTTGACAAATCATAAAATAAATGTAAATCGCATAACGCATTCGCATATTTCCGAGAAAAAATTACATTTTCACCGTCTCATTCGTAACTTTCGCAACGAGACGTGGCAGTAGACTCCTGCGTCGATGATGTTCCTCGTAAGATGTACCAAAAACTGGTCGTTGTGTACAATGTTTTCATATTTGCACTGTGTTCACCACTTGATCGACTCTAATTGTAATTCAAAAAAAAAAAACTGTTATAGATCTCGGATTCAACTCCTAGTGCGTATAATATATTATATGAAAATGTTTCACGTGCGGATAAAACAATATAATTGCGTCGCAGCGAGCTCTTCAGAATTTCGAAATGAAAATCAACTGAAACTTCAACTTCTCGTAATTTATGACTAATTTCAACATGCAATCTCATAAAAGTAAAGGACCCCGCAATTCCTTATGGGAAATAGGCCTACACGAGGAAAACAGTCTTGTTGAAGTTACAAGATTGGTCTTGCAGACAGCTCCACGTTAGTTTAACATGGTCACCTTGTTGATCCGACAAAACAAAGTGATACCATGTAGATTATAGTAGACTATATCCCGCCGACAAAGTATATACGCATACGCGTTTATAACAGTGTAGGGTATGCGAAATCATATATGTGCATTCTCTTAGTGTGTGCCTGATTAGATGTTATTAAACAACATGGCGGAATCATTGTTGGATATGGAACTACTCGAATTAGCACCTCGTATGAATGAGTAATAGAATCGTGTTCTTTGAGGACATAGCAGCGAGTTCAAAACGAGTTCTCATGAATTTTTAATTCGACGCAACCTTGAACCGTGTCCGCGAAAAGAGCACGTCAAAGCGCTCTTCACTTGCGAGAATTAAGCGGCCACGGCGACCTGATACCGCGGGCCGCGGTTCAGGGTTGTGTCATATCAAAAGTTGTTTGGGACAGAAGTAACTTATTTTCGCGCGAACAATACGAACCTGCAAAAAAAAATAGGGGGTCTCGTTTGAAAAAAAAATTGACCTGAAATACCCTGCACCTGAACCCTCTAGGCAAAAACAGACTTCGCCAGTTTATTTTCCCCTCGAAACCAAGAAGATCAATTTGGGTGGTCGAAATCGTTTAGATGCTCTCTCCTGCCATCTTTATATGAAAAACGGTCCATTTATCGACTTCGTGTCCTGGAGGAATTTTAATCGGGAGCTCCAGCAGAATAATATATTCCAATTTCAGACCATTCCACCGAGGGCCACTTCCCATTACGAATGTGCGGGGTCCTTTGCAAGAGCAATTTTACTCCTGATACATACAACGATACGGATTCGAAATTTAATCCTACTGCAGATTTTCATTCGACAATAAGAGTCACTAATTATTCGATTCGATTGGGTGGTGGAGACGATTCGAATGTGAAAACTTTGCAAGCAACGACCACTTTTTGTTGCATCTTCCCGGAAAAAAAGATTATATGTATAATTATAGATAAACAATTGCTCCGATACAATGATACAACATTTATATATAATTTATATATATTTCGATAGAATTGTACAGATTTTTTTGCCATCATACATAAATTATGTATGATTTTATCGGCTCAATTGTTTAAATATAATGGTATGTAATTATATATGATCCTTCTCGGCAAATTATACGGTGGCAAAAATTATTACAAAATTATTTCAACATTCGAATATTTATGTATTTCATGTATATCATGGTAAACATGATATTTATTTCTATTGCGACAAATCACAGATAACGAGTTTCAACATGCGTCAGACTAAAGTAATGCGAGAAATTCAAAAGTTTGAGAGAAATCATCGAAAATGGTAACGCATTCCCGAGAAAAAAGTTTGTATATAATTTATATATAATTATACTGGATTATATACAGCTCTATATAATTATATATAATAATATATACATTATTTTTAATTATATCAAACCAATTTTTTACGTATAACTATATATAATCACTTTTTCTTGAGTTTCCTAGAACTTTTAAAACCATAAACCTGGAGGCTTCGAGAATCCAAAATATCGAGGCATGAAATATTTTCGCAAAAATTCTCAACTCTGATCTCGCAGTCACATATCCATTCTTGGTTAATTTATCAATTGACATTTTCAACTGTTTACGTTTCACGTCATTAGGAGGGGAAAAAAACCTAATCGATTTATGGGGGAAACGCGCGTCTCGAATAATCTGTCGATGCTTATGAGAAAAATACACTTGCGACTATGCTGGTTTCAGAAATTCTCGTGAACGATAATGAGAATTAATTACCATTCATAATTCTCAACAAATGTAAAATTATTCGTTGTTTGTGGCTATTACGAAAAAAAAGTCTTGCTCGTAATAAGCTTATCTTTCCGATCTACAG
Source organism: Arge pagana (assembly GCA_963969455.1). Lineage (NCBI taxonomy): Eukaryota > Metazoa > Arthropoda > Insecta > Hymenoptera > Argidae > Arge > Arge pagana. The sequence continues at coordinate 18,324,883 of OZ018311.1, read as the reverse complement.
CATCGTTAACTCGGATGCATGAGATTTTTTTACCGCGAAAAGCATCGTATAAATCAAGTTACACTGAACAATTTCATTTTTCCCATGATTTTTTTTCTTGTTTCATACGCTCAGGATTTTTTTTGTGGTTGCATCGTATTCCGTAAACTGCGATATTTACTGTGAAATTGGTAACGACGAATTGCAGATTCGTTCTTGTAAGATTATTCTTGTAAATTTAAGGTGAAAAAAACATCGCGTCGGCTGTGAATCTTCTGAGACGATAAATTTCACTGGACATTATCACTTCTGATTATCATCAAATGAATCGACGTCTAGCTAAACGATCTATTCGATGTGTAGGTCGTGGGTTAATTCGTACATCGAATAAACCCGAGAAGAAAAGATTACATATATAATTATAAATAAAAAAAAGTGACCCAATATAATTATACAGAATGTTTATACAATTTATGTACAATTATATATAATTATATTGTTTTATTTGGCAAGTTTATATATAATTTTGTATAATTATACATAATTTATACATAAATTATGTATAATCATATCAGGCCATTATTTTTAAATATAATTATATGTAAGAGCCATTCCACCAAATCCTGTACGCAAATCCGGCCTCAATACACTTGGCAATTGTTTCATATGACTTCCTTGCGCTATTTAAATGTTAACCAAGAGATTTCTCGAGGATGAAAGATCTCTGATGAATTCAGTCGATAGGGGTTTTCGTAATTATTCGAATTCGCTCCGGAGTTTTAAAATCTAATTAAGTGGTTCAAAAAATGTCTCGAAAAAAATTGAAAATACACTTTTCCATCGGAAATTTTTTGAATTTTTCGAAAAATATGATGATTTTTTTCTTACTCGTCATTTTTAGCGCAAAATTCCAAAAATAAAACTTAAAATGTCAATTTCACCATGTTCTCCATTGTTTTTTGAGAATCGGATGTTTTTGGTGGCAATTTAAAAAATTTCCGATGAAAGTCATATTTAAAATTTTTTCGCTCGTTTATCACCGAGTCACCGTCACGGTTTAAATCAAATTTCACGGATTTTGGTTATTATCTGTGAATTTCATCGCTGTTACTCATTTATTTTTGACTTGGAGGTAAACGAGCGGACAATTTTTAGTGATGATTTTCATCGGAAAATTTCCGAACTTTCAGAATAAGAAATTCAATTTCCAAAAAACCATGGAGAAGATGGTGAAATTGACCTTTTAAGTTAGATTTTTTGAATCTCGCGCTAAAAATGAGGAGTGAGCAAAAAATTATTAGGTTCTTCGGAAAATTCCGAAGATTTGCGATGAAAAAATGTATTTCAAATTTTTTTCCGAGGTATTTTTTGAACCGTTTAATTAGATTTCAAAATTTCAGAGCAAAAGCAAACAATTACGGAAATCTCTATTACCTCAATTCAGAGATATTTCATACTCGAGAAATCTCTCAGTAAACACCCAAATAATGTGAAGAGGTCTTAAAAAGATTGCCAAAAAATTTGAGGCCAGATTTGCATACAAGATTTAGTGGATTGACTCATCATTTTTTTTCTCGGGAATCCATGTTCGAGAACTTAAATTCTGCACAGAGAAAGTTTCTCATAGGTTTATTCTTAATTGTTACATCTGACAACTTTGAATTCGTTGCCCCCAGCGCGAATAGCGAATTCAAACCTGTTCGCGACTAAATAATAAAATCGAAGACCATGACCTCAAAATGTGGGACACTCAACTGAATCATTTAGCATAATTGAATCGGCGAATCCGTGTTGATCTTGGGTTGAATTTGATACTTTTCGTTCCGCATCAGATCCCATGAAATTCAACTCTCGAAATCGATATTGCAGCCTTGAATTGTCAACTAGCATACGATTCACAACCTTCGACCTCAAATTTCATATTCGTATTTTGATAAAGGACTTCTCAGAATTTTCTTTCGTCGCCGAAATTGCATCTCGTACCAGAAAATCGAAGGCGCAATTTTCCCTTAAATATTTTCATCTGAAACTGAACAAACATTTTTTGGGAGAACACCAACAAAAATTTCACTTGTATTTATAGAAAAAAACTATAACGACAGCCTACTCAACAGAACTCCGCAATGCGATTTGAAAAAACTTACAAGTACATTCAATTCACTTAAGCTAAATAGGTTAAAGAATAGCTTAAGAATTTTCGCTATTCTTACTCAGAGGCCAAGTATATTTGCATTAGTAACAAATTTTCAACAAAAAGCAGATAGTCATTGGTCCACACATGAATGATTATCAATGCTAATCATAATTATCAATATTTCAATAATCTGCCGTTTTTTATTATTCAATTTAAATCGCAATGCCAATCGTACGTCGTACGTTGAGTAATTTCTAAAAAAAAATCTTTTACAATTTTTAAAATTTATTCTTCGTCGTTCATCTTCAACATTTAGGAGACTTGTTGGTCATGGTTCTGAATTTTAGTAATACATATTTGCAAATAGATCGTCTTGTCTCGGGATTCCATTTGTAGGAATGAATAAACGAGCTCAACGTATAATTATCCTGTAATAATATCGCGGCGCAAACATGTCTCGCCAACTGTTAATTTTTCCTGAGATTATACTTGCACCATGCAATTAGTATGAAAACCGTAGAAAAGCATTTTTTTGTTAGCAATTATATTTAATTATATGCTTATCTGCATAGAACCCGTCGTAGATTGGTATTTATATCACTGAGGTCCAAGGACTCTGTAAAATAAAGATAACAAGAGTTGAAGTGGTTTGGAACGTACAATTCGAGACAAAAGTGAGAAATCTGAATTATTTTCACGAGCAGAGATTCGGATGTCGGGAAGGAATAAAAATTTGCCAATGCGATGATTATAAGCGGTAACAGGAGTAACAGAATTAGGGGAATGTGTTTAATCCGCGTAATTAAATATTGTTGAACATTGTAAACAATAGCATGTAAAAACTTAGTTAGCGTTTTCAAATAATTGCAAAACAGAAACAGTCGGGAATAGTTGATGTAAATTGTCAGTTCAAAATTGCCGCGTAAACGCCACGCTCTACTGTAAATGACCGTTCTCTCAATTCTCCTACGGATCAAGAATGCTTGAGGCAGGAGATATAACTCTTCGGGTGCGTTCCACTAAGCGTTCACAACGATTACGCGCACGACCGCAATTTTTCCCGTTCCACTTGCTTGTGAGCGTTACTGTCGTTAACTCAAGTGGAATGGATTATAGAGCGTTTCGAGCGTGGAGGTAAATAATACAAACGACGAGTTAATAAAAAGATTTAAGAGGTTAGGTTATAATCTGTCAGTTTTTAATTTTTTATATTTAATACTAGTGGTGTATTTAATTAATTTACGTTCAGATGTAATTAAAATGTCTTTTTCGGCGGCACTTGGATATTTGGTAAGAGGTCGCAATAATGCTCCAGAAAGATGACGTTGATGTTCCGGGCTGTTCATTTAAAGCTCGGTTCGCAAAAGTTGTGTCGCAAATGCTGTGTCTATAACCAAAATAAATTTTCAATAAGAAAACTAATTTAAAGAAGGCTAAGTTAATTTTCATTTCTAAAGTTAGGCTATATTATTGGCAATCAAGGGAAAATGTAAATATACGTGTATATTAATTATAAACTACAATTAATTTTTCTAAGCTTGTTTTACATAATTATATTTACCTGTGGAGGCACGTTGAGCATCCGCTGCAGAAACATTCACTTCTACTAGAATATCTTTTTCCGCATGAAATAACGTAAGCTTAACGGTCGCCATTTTTGATGCTTTGAGTTTTGAAAACACCGCTAATTTTCTCAACGATCACTTCGACCCACCTTTCTAGATGGGTCGTCGTGAGCTTCACGTGAGCGTAAGTCATGACGTCATAAGTGACGTTTTCGTCGCGACCACAACGACCGCGGTCGTTATGTGGAACGACTTAAGGAGCGTTTTGATCGTTGTGAGCGCTTAGTGGAACGCACCCTTCGGGGCGGGTGGTCCCATATACGACCGCCGCTTGGTGGCTCTGCTAGGACGTGCACCTTCGAGCGCGCAAGCGCTTTTCCACTTTCTGTCGTGTACTTGCGCGGTCGAACTGCGCGTCGGGCGCATTGGGCTTACCAAGTCTGGTGGGCATTCGCGCTACGAAGGTACACGTCCTAGCAGAGCCACGAAGCTGCGGTCGTATATGGGACGATCTGAAACTCAAGATTTGATAGGAGTTGTATTTCCTGTCTCAAGCCTTCTTGCTACGGATAATCCTAATTGTAAGATGACCCATTCTGAAAAAATCACCGGAAGACAAACATTTAAAAATCTAAAGTGATGTTTCATAACGTATTGTTTTCGTATTTTGTGAATAACGATAGACGGATTAATTCGAGTTTGTAATGTCGTAAGAAGATGACGTACGTAATTAGTTTTTGATCGATATTTAGTATGCATTTTCGGTAATGATTTGAACTTTTTATCCTGTCGGAAAGACTCAATTCATTTATACCGATCAAGCGTAAGAAGCCATCGTTGTATACGTGTATCGAACGAAGTTGCTTACAGTACCCTACTGGAGATTAATAGTAATACACACGAGGTACCCCACGTATATGGCTCAAGATGTATCTTACCTCCCGTAATATACACTACAAGCGCGCTAGCTCAGATGGCCCCCGCTAGGATGCCGCGCTCGGGTCTCGCGCGGAAAATCATATATTGCGTTACACGGCAAAAGCGCGGCTCCAGCGGGCACCGTGTTATGACTAAAAACACGGTGTGCTGATACATGTACACATCAATTAGTATAAATAGTAGAGAAATAGCTGCTCTACTGACCTCAGTATACTTGGCAAACTACTGCAACCAATTTGAAAATAAATGTACCAAATAATTTGGAAATCATTTGGACAAATTTGGAAAATCATTCACGTAGTTTGGAAAAGAATGCATAATGAATTATCAATGAAAATTTATTAAACGTATAGTTAGCAAACAAGTTGACCGATTTCATTTTTTTTTCTTCAGATCGACGCTAAATGATTTGGAAAATCGATTTCCAAGTATTTCAAAATTAGGAAAATAATTTTTAAGTATTTATTTACAAAATAATAATAAAGCGCTGCCCCCCCTCCCGCCGCCCGCCCTCTGGCAGGCTGCACTGCCCTCCGCCATGACAGTTTCGTCTTTCTGCGTCTTTCGTGTGATTGATAATTTTGGAGTAGTAAGATTCAGCTGATAAAAATATTCTTCATTTGAAGAATGTACATTCTTACTTGAAGTTTTGCTCATGAACTAGAAAGGTCTAATTTATAAAAAGCCTTTGAGAAGCAGAACGTCGGAGAAATTTTATTCATGACGTTGACTAATTACATTACACACGGGCTTGAACAACCAGCATGGGTACATAAAAGTACGGCCACGAATCATTTCACCTTTCCAGAAGTCCTCGGTACAATTGTTCTACAAATTGCTTCGGGCTCGATTCTTGTCTATTTCGCCCTGCATGAGGCAAAGATCTGCTCCGAAATGAAGATGATACATGTAGTGCAACATGAATACTTCAACGTGTGGCATTCAAGGCTGACCTTTCTAGTTCATGAACAAAACTTCAAGTAAGAATGTACATTCTTCAAATGAAGAATATTTTATCAGCTGAATCTTACTACTCAAAATATTTGTTTTCTCGTAAGAAAAATATATTTGTATTCAACGCTCAACACGCATGTCAATTTATTTTTTCCACCCATTTCTGAAACGAATTCCCACACAGGACGCTTAATAGGAGAGTTTCTTTCGTGGTTAGAAGAAGACACCTTGATAAGAGTAATTTGTCTGCTACTACAATCTCTAGTCAAATTGACGAAAAAAATTGAATCGTACAAGTCTTGTCGTAAATCTGCAGCTAATTTGACGAAAAAAACTAGAGAGCAGAATATCGTCGTAATCTTTCACAGGTGGGGGCATTAATGCCTAGGCCAGTTAAATTGGCTGCAGTGTGAGGCGCTTTCTTTAAAATGTACCCTGATGCTTACGTGGTGCCACACTAATTTAATGCAGTTCGACGGACACTTTTCATATACAGAGATGTTTCTCCTCCATACTTTTACTCTCCATAGCTTGGACCTATTTTCAAGTTGGCTGCGCAACATTCATATACTATATGCTGCTCCCACTGCAGCCAACTTAGCTCAAAGGTCCAAGCATTAATGCTCACCTGCGTACCACTAAGGTGTCTTTTTATGCACAGCAACCACCCGAGCAGAAATCAAGACAGCGTGAAATCAGGGCTTGATCAATATGTCTGATTACACCACTCCTGACTTGATCAAAATACTGATCAGTGTTGGACTGGGCGCGAGACGCTTTTTTGGCCAGGCTTTGTCAATCAAGGACACCGAATTCAGTCTACCCTGATCAGAGCTTGAACAGAGCCTGATCAGACCCGGCCATGCCAAATACTATCCTTAAACGGTTTTATAATCAGAATTGCTTTCACACTCACTTTCATCAGAACAATTATTAGCGTTTGCAAAATGACATCTTCGGGATTTTAATTTACTGCAAAACCTTTTCATTCATACATTTTCACCAGACATTGTAAAATAAATAATTTACTAAAAATAGGAACTTGCAACTTTTAATTATTGACTATTTTGGAGCACGGTTATTTTGGAGCAATCATGCTGTTATAGAGGTTCTGACGCACGGCGCAAGTGCGTGTTGTGTAACGAATGTAGTTTCAAATCAGAGTCCTGATCAAGGCTTGATCAAAACAGCTTGACGCGCCCACTCCAGGACTGATCAGTCAAGCTGACCAGGTCCTGGTTACAAGTCAGGCTAGCCTGCTCAGGCAGCAGTAGCAGTGTCGGACCTTACAAGATATTACTAGTAAGTGACTAGATGTTATTAGATAATACAGATAATATCTAGTAGGTTCCCAAAGTGCTGCTGCTGCTTGCTGTGCATGAAAAGGCACTTCAAGGGTGAGACTTCATGAGCAATAAGCAGCAGCAATTTGGTAACTGACTAAATATTACCAGTAATATCTAGTAACATCTGGTAATCAATAGTAACTTACTAGTAATATCTAGTAAGTTCTCAAACTGCTACTGCCGCTCGCCGCCCACGAAATGGCACCCCGACGAGCACCAATGTTGCCAGGTTAGGGTTACCACTAGTTTTACAACTAAAAAAAGTGAAATCAGTCTTGCCCTAGAGAGCGAACACCATAGAGAAGACTTTTTTTCGATAGTTAGTGATTCTTTCAGCGGTATGTATCTCTCCACGTGACCAGCTTAACATTTTGTGAACTTCAGTTTCCCAATTCACGTGAACTTTTAGTCATCTCTAAATGATATTGAAATGTCAGCTATTGACTATTGGAAGAAGTCGATTTCACCATCAGTAGATCAATAAGACAGTCCAAGTCTAACAACAGGGATCCTTCGATTAAAT
>OZ018311.1:18149943-18312443 GCA_963969455.1 Arge pagana | reverse complement strand
CATGAATTTAAAGATATTTGACCAATTTATCTCGATTGACAATTTAATACGAGTCAATATTTACTTATTAAAATGCTTATTGTTACATTACTTATTCTACAGATAATACTGCAGACTCGGATATCGTTCTCAATCAAGCATTGACTTACATCAGACGAGAATTTGGAATCGAAATAGCTACTGTTCAAGTGGAACGATATGAATTCCCAGCAATGGAAAATTGCGTTCAATGTAGGCCACCAATGAATTGACAAAGAGACTATTCGATGTAGTGAAAGACTGTACGGAAAGGAGGGTGTTAGTTTTCGGTAAATGATCATAGAACAATGTATAATCACATTATAGAGCATTCCTTATTGCCAATAACGATAACTAAATAGTGATCAAAGCTAGGTAAAGGCACCATTACTAACATGCGTAATGCGATCCATGTACGTAAATGATATCCAGAAATAAGTCGATCGCATAATTACCGAACAGAAAATTCCTGTCATGAAATGGAACTTTGGCAAATGCATCGACGATAATTATTTATCATTCGTAATGGCTTTCGAAGGGTTTCCAATGCGAATAGTACTTACATAAAGTTAGAAATAGATCTTCAGAAACCAGTGTCACAAGATAAATACTATAAAGGTGATATTGTATTCCTGATATTGATTTCTAAATACTATTCACAACTCCTCACTAATTAACACCTTAGTGTTAGTTACTTTTCAAGCATACCTGTGATATGGAATATGTCACAATTATTTTCAATGGAGTCCATTTAGTTTCTACAGAAACATGGTTTATGATTATAATAAAAAATTCATTATCATTTTTCGCTCGTCAATCTGCACTGAAACACTCTCAGTTGAGTTCATAATATTCATAAAATACTGAAACAACGTATGATTCCGTAAAGTGTGTCCTTTGATGTGTAATAAAAAAAAAACAAGAAATGATCAGGAAATACTACGGTTGAAATTTGGAAATATTTCTAACATTACAACACCATGACGCTATTCGGCAGCTGAAATTAACATGTACCTTGCACAGTAATTATAAGTTGTTATTTTAAGCACCTGTTTCAAAATAGATTTCGTTGTGATAACTACAAACTTTATTATTGGTTATGGGTTAAGAAAATATACCGTGTATATATATATAAATAGGTTTTTATTGTTGATATATTCGAGGCAGTTGAGTATATGCTACAAGATAGAAGATAATCGTGACGAAAAATGTATTAAAATTTTTTTGAAAATCTGACGATGGTCTGTTTGCGATTTCTTAAATGACGACTGTACTTTAAATATAAAACCAAGATCAAAATGATACCCACGCATATATATTGCGTTGATATTACAAAAGCTGTTTCCATACTTTGAAATGACGACAAGTTTAAGAAAAAAAAAACAATCTATATGCATACATTCTATTATCTTTTTTATTTAGGCTTCAGGTCAAAAATATCTTTACTGTTCTTAAATAACTACGATTGCAACATTAAGATTTTCAAAACACATGAAAATGATTGTTCAATCGATACCGTTTATCACTGGTTATAAGTACTTTAAAATGCCTGATGTGCCACCAATCTACGCTAAATCTACACGTACAATTAATCATAGTTACCACAGTATTATTTAACTGCGAGGAAAACAATCAATGTCAAGTTGAACTGAGAATATTTCTGATATATCATATTTATATATAGATACTGTGATACTGGTCAGAGTCAATTGCAAAAATATTATGACAATTATTTGAATATATGTTGTTTTCCAAAAGTCAAACCATATATTCCAGAAATTACTCGTGGAATACTAGTTTTCAAATTATCGATCGTTTATTATTTTTACGATAGCATTTCTTGGAAATTGGTTCATTTCTCAAATCTCAGTAAGTTTTCATTTATATATACTCCGACATTTATTTGTTGGTACATACTTGTTCCAAAAGATTTTAACTAAATCTGCAATGTAAATTATTCATTTCGCTACAGTACAAATTACCATAGTATGATATCAGACCTGAAATACTGTCGCTAATGAATGAAAAATGCTTTTGGTTCGCACGCTCCTTCACTCCCAGAATAGTTACCAAATCGTTACCAGCTGTAATCTACGCCGAGTGATTGCAAAACCAAGCCACTTTCCATTATTTGTATCTCCTGGATTGAAAGATGGATAATTTGTTATTTTCTTCTTTACAGTATTCCCGAGTTATCGTGCAACATGATTTCTTGACAGTTTTTCAAAGAAATCCCAAAGTCTTGTTAAGTTTTGAACATGCACAATTTATATACTTATTCATGATATTTAATAAATTATACCATCAGTTATTTATTTATAGATCCGATTTTGAAAATTCTACTTTTGTTAATTGTAAAAATCATTCAACAGTAAAATCAAATCGACAAACCTTAGATTCAGATCAACATTAATTTTAATTTTCGTAGGCTGTAAGTGGATATGCAGGAAAAATTGGAATGTAAAAAATATGTGGCCAAAGTCTAATACATCATTCTGCGAAATTGCAAAATCATTGTCTCCTACGGATACATAGTAGCTGAAGTAATCTATAGATTGTCTGGTAACATTTTACATTTTCCATCCATTATTCGGTAAACATATGATTTAGAAAAGATACAGAAATCTCACCCATAGACGAATGAAAGAATCAAGTTCGAATCAAAATACTTTTATAGCTGAGAATTATAAATTGTAACTTATGATGAAATTGTATTGAAACTATATTCTGTTGAAACACAATGCTATGCAATAATATCATTATCGTGGCAAAATATTGTAACCTGAAATTGATTGTCAAGTATTTACTTATATCATCACTATTACACTGACCGTATAATGTCAACAAATTTAATGGAAACTTTGATATTTCGTTGAAAAGTTGTTCAGTATAATAGTGAAAAATACGTTTTCCAAGAGAACAGACAAATTTTTCAGCCTTTCTCTATTCATGATATTGCTACGTCTTATTCACAAATATTAAATCGAGATTGTCACCCAAATAGCAACCTGTTTGTCAATATCAATTCTGAAACGGAGCATATGTAACAACGAATTGTAGCTTGTAAACATTTCAAACAGATGTTTCAAGAAAATTGCAGCGTATAATATTAAATAAATCGAGTGGTAAGTAAACGTGGACATTGATGTAGTAAATTTCAAGTTGATGCAATGGAAAATGAGATTTGTCGCTAAAACTTGAATAAAAGTGCCTTGAAAAGTGCTGCAAATTTCAAATAAACATGAAATCATTATCGGCAACAGGATGCTTTTCAACTATATAAATCAAAAATAATTTGTAGAAGATTGAATGAATAAATTTGTGGAAATAAAAATTTAGATCGATACCCTGTAATAATTAATTTATTGAGAAAGATTCGGTTACTTTAAGTATGATTTTTGTTTAGTACCAAGGATGATTGTGTGATTCCGTTAAATTTTGCGATCCATTCAAATTATAGTATTCCAGGCTCTACGATCATAATATCCTGTAATTATATTTCAAGACATTACCAAATGTCGACTAAGAATTGATTTCAGAGGTATGGTGCCTTCTATTATTTCTGTCCATGCAAAGTTATTAAAGTCTACGCTTAACGTATCTCAAAGTTGTTTTTACAACTCAATTCAATACACGTGTGGGAAAAAAGTTACAAATCACATTTTTATTTGTATTCATATTCATAGAATAGGTAATTTTAATAAAATGTCACACATATGTATCTCTATTAACTTTACGTATATAAAATTAATCATCGAATTACCTCGAACTACAGTAAATTACAGCAACAATAAGTCTTAGTTCATTTGAAACTAAATTGATAATCTAGCGTGCGTTAATCAAATTTATTCCAATTCAATGGTCATTTCATATCAAAAGTCCCACTGACAGGTTTCGAAATCCAAGTCTGCTAGTTTTTCCGTTGATACAGCAACGAGATAATCTGCTGCAATAAAAAAAAGGATGAAAACAAAATTACAAAATGCGCCGTCTGATCCAAGCTTACCAGCAGAGCTCGCGTATTTCTCACTGATAGGAACAACTGATTTTAAAATATCGATTAATGTTCCATTGCTTTTGCGACATTGTTTGAAAAATGGATGCGTCAACATTTGACCAGCAGTCGGACGATCGCAAGCATTCAACTGTAAACATAATTCCGTGATCGCATGAAAGGGTTCCGAAAATCTTCTACTCGACATATTATGCAAGCGTAGTCGGGCTGTATCAAAACTACTTCCGCTTGCATCACCGTCCTCGTCGTACCTGTTCTCGCCTATATGAAAATATCTTGTTAATGAAATTATAACGATTTTTTTCATTTCTGAATACAGAATTTCAAATTACAATTTTCCCCAATATCCAGATCCATTGTATTCGGAGGGAAAGTCGATCGATCCAGAATGTGCGGTGCGCTACCTCTTACTTTTTCTGTAAGCATTAGCGTTGCTGGAATATCGCAGAAAGGTTCGATACCATTCGCTAATTCGCAAACAGTCATTCCAAAGCTGTATGTATCGGACTTTTCGTTATACCCATGAAGATCCTGGAAAACAATAGGAAATATATACAATTGGTGCATGATTTGAGGCGAGGGAATTGAAAAAAAATCATTCGATTCACTTCACTTTGAATAGAAAAAATATAATGCATACAGATAATCGGAAACGAGGTCAGAAAGGCAAAAAACAGTAACATACCACAAATCCTGGACAAATAATTTTTTTTTAATTATTCGAGCAATCATGAGCTTGAGATGATTACCAACCTGTTGAAGGAGTTCGGGACTGAGCCATTTCAAATTAGTGCTCGTTGATTTTGGAAAAGAATGTATATTTTTCTGCCATTTACCATGTCGAATAATTTCACAAGCATATCGCATCCCAGAAAGACACGCCTGACCTGATAATGATATTAGAATATGACTCGCCTTAATAGCTCTGAAAAAATCCAGAAACGAATGAATGATCATTTCAGTCGGTCAGTTAATATGGTATATAAAAAACATGAAATCGATAACAATCAATACAGTCGAATATAGTTATTAATAACATTCACGTTGGCCAATCAATTGTCTTCGTGTGATTCGAGCGCTGTCAATTCTTCTTTTATTTACAGGCAAGATAGAATGGAAATTTTTGCTTAGTAATAATTGTGAAGAAAAGAACCCTCACGGCATACAGCAATAATGACAATAACTGTATGCAACGTTGAGGATTATTTATTACTCTTATGAACAGAAAAATGAAGTCAGAATGTAATTGTAAGTGTTGTCATTTTCATTCATATATATTATTCCAGTTGCTCCACAGATTTATCAATCCTACAATGGACAATTATTTCTGGATAGCTTTGAACTCCAATATTTTCGTCAGATACGCTCACGAAAAGAGAATCTTGCATTCCATTGAAAGTAACCTAAACTATGGATTCGTTCCATTTGTACGCAAAACATATCCAAGATTTATCGAAGTAAAAACATACCACAAATAATTTGACAGTAGATATGTTAATACGTAAGAAACTATGGATGTATCCGTAGTGGCTAATGAATTTTTGATGTATAGATTCGAAATAGCTAATTTTTGCACCTGTGGATAAATCCTCGTTTGTGAATATATTCCAGTCCTTGAAGGACATCTCTGCATATGTATGCAATAGCTAGTTCTGGTAGTCCTTCGATAAAATATTCATTAATCAGATCCCGACACGATCCGTATCCCATTAATGGTGAAACAATGCAGATTTCGTGACCAGAGACGTACGTGGCTAGATATGGCAAAATATTGGGATGCTGTAACTGTCTCGTAATGATTACTTCTTGTTCGACTAAATTGTATTCCTCCTGTGTCCGATTATCCATGTTGTATTTTTTTATTGTGACTAAATTTGATGTTGGTTCGTGACGAGCCAAATGAACGCTGCCCGCACCATCACAGCAGGTGCCCAATACAGCACAGCCCTCATAATTACTGGCATCTGAATCGAACATTTTTTCATCTGTCATCGTTGAAATTCGTAAACTAAAATTTTCTCTGACCAGCGATATGTTTCGTTGCAAGTCAGCACAACAAAGTTTTAGTATTTTTTACCAACGTGAATCGACGACAATTCGATTTCCTGAAACATAAGTAATAACAATAAGTAATAACAATATGGTCAGAAATTTCAATAAGTAATAAGCGAAGTAAATAAGGAAGCTCACTTTCAAGAAGATATTTTCAATCCGATTGTTATTATTCAAGATAAGTCGTATCGACGAAGTCATTTAGCGTCGACAAATGGTAATAGACCACAAACAAAAGTTCAAACATTTCAACTCGGAGATGAAAGTTTATGTTTAACTAATCTGATTAGACTTGAAATGATGATCGCTCCAACCACTAACCACGAACTACAACAGTATTAAATTTGGCTGAATGATAACATTTCATAGCCGGTTTACTGAAATGAAAATAACCAATCTCGTAAAGAAATCGTAACACTATTTGAGTGACGATATCGAGGAGTCAAAATAAGCATGTTACGCGAAATTGATAAGTCAAATAGGTTTTGTCCAAAATCATCCAATCACGAGACAAGACGACTTTTGAATCGCATCTGTACAGAATGATAAATAGTGATACGTGTATGCGTACGTTATCTCGGAATTTCATCCAACAAGGCGTTAACTCGGTGCATATGCTGGCATATGAATTTAACATTCAGCGTGTGAAATTTTGAAATAACACAAGCTGAGGATATCGAAACTCTGGAATGACAATCGTTGAATGAGATTCTTAGGGTATGATCCGAATTACGGTCACAGCGCTGACGGCGACACGCTTCTCACGTGCGGTCCGAATTAGTAAACGCGCTAACGTTTGTTTGCAGCGCTAATAATTTGGACCACTTCATAAATGGTGCATTCAAGAGGCAGAAATGAATAGCGCGAAATCTGTAAAAGCTAGATGCTACGAACACGGTGCTAACCTTTGACTGTGCTGTCAAAGGTGCTGACGATTCGACCGTGAGCTAGTGCTGGGACATCGACTTCGAGATATCGAAAACATCGATGTTTTCAGTGCGATGTATTGATATTTGACATCGATGGCTTCGGACCGATATATCGATGCCTGACATCGATTTCAACATTCGATGTCGATGTTTTGCAATTGTTGACCGGAAGTGTTAAAAACTCTTTTGTTAAAAAAAAAAATAGATTCATGGCCAAGATGGCGAAGGATCGCAGTTTAGTACCGTGCTGCCAGAACGTACCTCAGTATACTTGGCAAACTACTCCAACCAATTTGAAAATAAATGTACCCAATAATTTGGAAATCATTTGGACAAATTTGGAAAATCATTCACGTAGTTTGGAAAAGAATGGATAATGAATAATCAATGAAAATTTATTAAACGTATAGTTAGCAAACAAGTTGACCGATTTCATTTTTTTTTCTTCAGATCCATACTAAATCATTCGGAAAATCGATTTCCAAGTATTTCAAAATTTGGAAAATAATTTTTAAGTATTTATTTACAAAATAATAATAAAGCGCCGCCCCCTCCTCCTCCCGCCCGCCCTCTGGCGGGCTGCGCTGCCCTCTGCCATGACAGTTTCGTCTTTCTGCGTCTTTCGTGTGATTGATAATTTTGGAGTAGTAAGATTCAGCTGATACAAATATTCTTCATTTGAAGAATGTACATTCTTACTTGAAGTTTTGCTCATGAACTAGAAAGGTCAGCCTTGAATGCCACACGTTGAAGTATTCATGTTGCACTACATCAACCTGTATCATCTTCATTTCGGAGCAGATCTTTGCCTCATGCAGGGCGAAATAGACAAGAATCGAGCCCGAAGCAATTTGTAGAACAATTGTGCCGAGGACTTCTGGAAAGGTGAAATGATTCGTGGCCGTACTTTTATGTACCCATGCTGGTTGTTCAAGCCCGTCTGTAATGTACTTAGTCAACGTCATGAATAAAATTTCTCCGACGTTCTGCTTCTCTAAGGCTTCTTATAAATTAGACCTTTCTAGTGCATGAGCAAAACTTCAAGTAAGAATGTACATTCTTCAAATGAAGAATATTTTATCAGCTGAATCTTACTACTCCAAAATTATCAATCACACGAAAGACGCAGAAAGACGAAACTGTCATGGCGGAGGGCAGCGCAGCCCGTCAGAGGGCGGGCGGCGGAAGGGGGAGGGGGGGGGGGGGGACGACGCTTTATTATTATTTTGTAAATAAATACTTAAAAATTATTTTCCAAATTTTGAAATACTTGGAAATCGATTTTCCAAATCATTTAGCGTCGATCTGAAGAAAAAAAAATGAAATCGGTCAACTTGTTTGCTAACTATACGTTTAATAAATTTTCATTGATAATTCATTATGCATTCTTTTCCAAACTACGTGAATGATTTTCCAAATTTGTCCAAATGATTTCCAAATTATTGGGTACATTTATTTTCAAATTGGTTGCAGTAGTTTGCCAAGTATACTGAGGTAACGTTAGATTCCGTTGTATGGTTCATAGTAGATTAGTGCCACCTACAATAATACTTACGGATACTTAAGTGTCCTCGAAAATGAGGCAACATCGGATACAATGATTCTCCACAAGGGCGGCAGTAGTGTCAGGAGTTCAGATTTATAGCACATGTATTTTTGTCAAGGTTTTTGTAAACATCGATAGTGTTTGATAGTATTGTTGAATATTATTTCTGTAATTTGTTATAAATTAAAGTGAAGTATGGGTGAATATTGTAGTGTTGTGAGTTGCACTAATAGCAAACAGAATAAAAAAGTAAAGAAAGAGTTACAACTACCAAGAAATTCTCTGTTTACAGTAGCGACAGTAAGTGTAAGCTAAAAATTTCAATTTACTCCATAGAAACAAGTTTGATTTAACAATATTAAAATAAATAATATTAAAATTAAAAAATAAATTAATTTCATTTTGATCATTCAACAATTTGTTTTGTATGTAAATAGTTTGATTAATCAATACTTCATTCTATATTTTTATTATAATCATTTCATTTTGTGACTTTGTGATTAACTATTCGATTTTCATTAGTTTGAAATCTATTATTTAGTTAATAGATTTAATTATAAATTTTTCCCGATTGTAAATGCAGTACTTTATAAATATTTATCAAATCTGACCTGTCGAACCGGCGCGCTCTCTGGTGACAATATAGATTATCCTATCATGCTTCGTATTCGTAGACACATTCATAAACTGCGATCATTCTCATTGTATCTAGGCTTCATGATAGGAACGTTCCCGTTTCCTCTAGTCTCTAATGTATGCTGATGCATACATTGGTGACTAGCGTGACTAGCGAGCACGGAAACGGGAACGGTCTTACATAGACCGCCCTTTAAGCTCGGCTATAATTGACGCATACGTCCCCGTTCCCGTTTACATAGAATAGAAGCGCCTCGTCTACAATAAACGCGCACTAGAAGCGTTTGACCAATGATAAGCCGAAGCCTCTACCCAATGATGACACAAACAGTGTCCCACATGATTGGTCGAACGTTTGTAAAAATTAAAATATCTCGCATTATACGAGAACGGGAAATGGTTGTGTTGCCTGCGCGTTTGATTGGAGACGATACTATAGGTTTCGTATACTTCGATTGTCTACGGGAACGGGAACAGGGATATATGCGTCGATTGCAGACTGAGCTTAACGACATATTTCGTGTCGTTGCGCCTATGAGAGTTGCGCGTTTCCCCTGGATTGTCATTGCTATTGGCGTATCCATAATGAAATCTGTAGTTATGCACCATAAGGCTGAAAATACATGAAGCGTTCTGAAACGTGCGGCGTAAAAAAAACTAATCACAGCGCTGCTGCACAGATACAACGGAATGAATTGACTGTGATTGATTGGCTGTTCTCATGCCGCAGCTTTTCAGCCGTTGCTAGTCATTCAATTCAGATACAAAGAAAAATACTCGATCAAAATCTAAGATCCGTATAGTTCGTGAGTCCGTAAATATAATTCGTTTGCGCGTGCGTTTTGATCTACGTAACATATGCGCACAGAAATAAGTTGTTATCTGCGCATAGACCAGTTATAGACAGTAGTGTGGAATACGGAAACAACGTATTGCTGCGGTACTCCCTTCTCACTTGACCGGCCATGATGTTGAGTGCCGTATCGAAGGCAGCCTCCGGGGCTCTGAGGGCTGTAAAACCCGCCCTTCTACAAAACGAAGCTGCTAAAGTTGCCGGCGCCGTTTCGGTAAACAGTAAGTATTCGTGTAATCGATAAAATTCCAATTATAAACTCATCACAACTCGATCAAAGTGGTTTTTCTATGCCTTCCGTACATCTCTCATTTCGTTACGATTTCTTTAATTTTTCTTTCTCGTTACGTTCTACAATATTCAAAGGATCGAGTTGATCGGTGTTTCTGTGATCGACGCTCTACTTCTTCCTAACAATCAGTGAAATCAACGATCGTTAACTTCGTTCGACAAACAGCATCCAAAAACTGATTATATAATGACTTGCCGCTGTCTGTTACTTGAACGAACGACTAATGGCAGACGACACGGCCATCGCCATTGAGGTCATTGCGACACTTTGGTTTTATAAAGATGAGATCGACTGACAATTAACAGAACTATTAAAAAAAACCACACTATTGTTATATCAATATCGCCAAACCCTGCGGTGCCGCCATCTTGAATTTGCATTTTTGCCGAAGTTATTTCTCATCTGTTACATATTCCGCCGGAATGTTAAAACGAATACTCCAGTCGTGACCATCCATTCCCGATCAGACGTTATTTCCTAGTGGAAAATCTTACCGCTTCGTCAATATTTATCAGCGTTTCAATTTCTTAGTTTTTCATTTAATTATCTTGGTCTGCTTCATCAAAGTTTCAGATTTTTCTCTCATTATGTAATAACTAACTCGAGAATTTCCCCTCCGCTTCATCAATGCATATCTTCTTCGTTATCCTTTGGAAACAATTCTGCATATTGAATTAACGAATGATTATAAATTGCTTCATACATAGAAATGACCAATTTTAGCACAGTGTTCACAATTGTCGCAAATCAAAACTTAGAATGTTGAAATACGCATGATTCGACGGCTGAAATTCTGCGTGAACATTCATCGATGATAATTCGTGTGAACAAACCATGTTTTTTATAGATTTCTTCCTCCAGGATCTCGATGCGTGTTTCATTTGCCATGTTATCAAATTCATCAACTAAAGTTACAAGAACAAATTAGGTGTTAACATTACAATATTCTTCAGTTGAGTAAACCGATGAATATAGCACAATAATGTGATGCAAAAGTTTGGAATAATTAATGTCTATATCATGAATACCTTTTGTGGACTACCGAAGGGAGATTGTAAATCCTTTTGGTGACGAGACAATTACATAAGTCAAGTATAATATAACATGATTATATTGATCACTTTTTGACAGCATATATCTCCTTACGTTAGGATCAAATACTTGGAAATATAAGTGGTACATTGAAAATAGTGTCTGTCCGTTCAACATTGAGCCACCAAAAAGCTACCACTAAAACTTGCAATAGTCGCGGCATGTCTGATTAACGATTATGTAATTAGCAAGTAATAAAAAAAGTTCTGTTGGAAAAAGAGATTGAGAAAATTGTAACTTGTACGTTACGTTATATTATATTTAATTTATGTCAATTTTATATTTCTAGCATAATGTTAGACACGTGCTAATCAAAGACATGATATGAAGAATGATGATTCTGGAAATTATATTTCTTCATTGACATATGTTATTTGTGTTGTATTGAAATGAAAATTTTGTTTTCAGACCGACAGTATGCCAAGGCTGCAGCTGCCCCGAAAGCGGGTGTGGCGACTGGTAAAGTCGTTGCCGTTATCGGTGCCGTTGTCGACGTCCAGTTCGATGACGCCCTACCATCAATTCTTAATGCTCTGGAAGTGCAAAACCGTACTCCAAGGCTAGTACTGGAGGTTGCCCAACATCTGGGAGAAAACACCGTTCGTACCATTGCTATGGATGGTAAATATTACTACAACTATTTCAATGAAATATGACGAGCATAATTTCAATACAACTGACCAAAATATTGTTATTTCTTTTCAAGGTACCGAAGGTTTGGTTCGTGGACAGTCCGTCCTTGATTCTGGATATCCAATTCGTATTCCAGTTGGTGCCGAAACCCTTGGGCGTATCATCAACGTCATTGGTGAACCCATCGACGAACGTGGTCCGATCCCAACAGACAAGTTGGCTGCTATTCACGCGGAAGCCCCAGAATTCGTTGAGATGTCTGTCGAGCAAGAAATCCTCGTAACTGGAATCAAAGTCGTTGATCTGCTGGCTCCATACGCTAAAGGAGGAAAAATTGGTGAGATGATCGTTCAGAGACAGTGCAGAAAGAGCTGTTTAATATAAACTATTGTCATTAAAGTATGGCGTTTCATTTTTCTTTAGGACTCTTCGGTGGTGCCGGAGTAGGAAAGACTGTACTTATTATGGAGCTGATCAACAATGTTGCTAAGGCTCATGGTGGTTATTCCGTGTTCGCCGGTGTCGGGGAACGTACCCGAGAGGGTAACGATCTTTATCATGAAATGATTGAGTCCGGTGTTATTTCCTTGAAAGACAAGACGTCCAAGGTAGCATTGGTATACGGACAGATGAACGAACCCCCTGGCGCACGTGCTCGTGTTGCTTTGACTGGATTGACCGTCGCCGAATATTTCCGTGATCAGGAAGGACAAGATGTGTTGCTCTTCATCGACAACATTTTCAGGTTTACCCAGGCTGGTTCTGAGGTAAGATAATAACCGTTGCATCGTCAGGTATCCTTATCGAATTATATATTTTTCTGTCACGTTCATTATTATATTCTCTTTGTTATAATCAGTTTTTCATTATCTTATCGTTACCAAGGTGTCTGCTCTTCTTGGACGTATTCCATCTGCTGTCGGTTACCAACCAACCCTAGCTACTGACATGGGTACCATGCAGGAGCGTATTACCACCACAACCAAAGGATCTATCACCTCGGTACAGGCTATCTACGTACCTGCTGACGATTTGACCGATCCTGCTCCAGCCACGACTTTTGCTCACTTGGACGCTACGACTGTATTGTCTCGTGCCATTGCTGAGCTCGGTAAGTTCAGAGTCTTGATAATATCTCCAATTTTTAATCAAAATATATTTTCAATAACATTAAATAGTTGCAAAAGCTTTTCTTAACAGTTTTTCACATGGTGTTGCAAAATAGTTGCAAAAGCTCTTTTTAACAGTTTTTCACATGGTTGTTTGGCAGTAGTGCAATTTTGAGGGCAATGGAAAAATTATTTTCACTTGATAATAATGGAACTTACTTGATTACGTTGAATGAAGAACATTGTTACTAATTTGGTTTGATCTATTTAATTTGTTACTAGAGTTATCAAATTCATGAGATCGAACGTCTATCAGCTGTATGAAAAATGAAAATGCTACCTACGAAAATTTGCACACAGAGTACGGGTTAAAATCCTGCTATGTCACACCTAAAAATATTACATCTTTGATACTATGCACATTTTAACACTTGCTAAAGGTTAATATGCATTCCTAGGAAATCAGTGAGTAACAGTGAGAAACTTCTTTTTTTAACAGGTATCTACCCGGCTGTCGATCCATTGGATTCCACCTCCCGTATTATGGACCCGAACATTATTGGTAATGAACATTACAACATTGCTCGTGGTGTCCAGAAAATCCTTCAAGACTACAAATCCCTTCAGGACATCATTGCCATTTTGGGTATGGATGAGTTGTCAGAAGAAGACAAGCTCACCGTCGCCCGAGCAAGAAAAATTCAGAGATTCTTGTCGCAGCCTTTCCAGGTATATTATTGTTTCGTTGGAAACCCCCAAATGTGTTTCTTAAATTTTTCTTTACATACTGGTTCGTTCATATTATATTCAGGTTGCCGAGGTCTTTACCGGACACGCCGGTAAGCTTGTACCATTGGCGGAAACTATCAAAGGTTTCCAGAAGATCTTAGCTGGAGAATACGATCACCTGCCCGAAGTCGCATTCTACATGGTCGGACCGATCGAAGAAGTGGTCGCCAAGGCGGAGACCCTAGCCAAGTCATAAGAAAGAACACGTGTTTGAAAACATCAGTTAAAAAACGAAAAAACTTCATGCCCATTGAAGGCAATCATCAACGTTCCATTGTCGTCGTTGCGAGTTTCCGATTGCTTGTAATAAGCCGACTTGTAGTAAGGAAATCGTTTTAATAAAATATATACATGAAAATATATTGAATCAGAATTCCTGGAACCCGATGAGCTGTAAAGAATTCTTTTGACACGTTGAGAAATAATAACACGATAAAAAAGTAACACTGTAAAACGAACTGAAACTCGGTGTAACATCGTTGTAATAAGTTACTCGCCACAATCATGTATATTAGTTGAGAATGAAGAAATTTAATAAAAACACATAAATCTGAAAAGCTGCTTTATTATTTCTTACTTAGAAAATATACTCGAATCATCGTTCACACATACGAAAAATTTTGGTGTTTCATTTCTGCGAAGCGATGTAACAATGTCAGGGAATATCTTTCACGCGGTCAACGACATTTCACATCCTTGATCGCTTCTCGTGAGGTTCTGTAATTGGATAGCAAATAAATTATATCATGAAATCTCAAGAAATGCAATTTCACTGATTGTTAACTTCCAAGTATCATTTTCCTATAACGTAACAATGAAATGAATACAGCTGCTCTATAAGGTACTAATTGTGACCTGTGGACTTTTTTTTACTCTGAAAAAATATCATGACAACAAATAGAAAGACTATCAGATTATCACGTCACGCTAATCAATACTTCAAGAAATACCTGTACGTCGTCCCCTGGATTTGCAATTTCCCATCCTACGATCGCATTGATCTGTGGTTTGTTACCAATCGGATTACTGATGTCAAATGCGATTGCCCGCAACACAGTTTTTCCCTGTAGAACGATTCAAATTGTAATGAATACTAAACAGCAACATTAGCTGCTTTCTGGAGTAATCTTATGTAACAACATTACTCTCAGAATTTTATTCTCAGAAATAGTGACTGAATATTCCGACAACATGAATCAAAGCTTATCGAGATGGAATAATTTATTTGAAAACGACTTAACAAAAAATACACGGCTAAAACTTTAAATTAAATTTTTTTAAATTTTTCACTTTGACCTGTCAATGAATTAAAAAATTTAGTCAGTTTCATTGGTCGCACCTCGTTATTCAACTGTTCCACAAACATTTTTATGTAGGCGTTAACTTTTTCAATTTCATCAGTAAAAGCAAGTTTCTCCGCATCGGAGATGTCATCAATTTTACACTCTGGTATATGGATAAAATCTTCAACAACCAAAGTTCCATTCGTTGCTGCTGCTTCATCAAATAGCGTTATATCATGACAATTCGATTGACAATTCTCACCTAATAGTCACAAAGGATCAAATTATTTTTCTTATTTTGTGAAATAAATTGATATTGAGGACCTACGATCAGTCGTCAGGAATTCGCATGGGCAGAAATTTAGCGACAGCAAAACGATGAACAAAGATGTTAGCAAGCATATTCTTTTCACCATCTTTGCACCATTAATTTAAAAATATCAACTTGAAATCTAATGCGGTTTTAGTGTCTTGGAAAAAAACGTTTGGTTAATTTGTTATTTTGCAAAAACAATCGAAAAACGACGCCATGGTGATAAAAACCTGAATTTACGAGTTGAATCTCATCAACACAAACGATAATGTAGATTTATTCAGAAGAAAACATTTGCCATACATTTTTCGTATCTTTACACAGTGTTCCCGCGAAAGTCTGAATGAGTTTAATGTTTGAAACGTTTTTTATATGGTCATCTTCGAAATACCAGCTAAGCATTTTTCCTAGTGCAAAAACATCACTGTTTTCTA
Source organism: Arge pagana (assembly GCA_963969455.1). Classification (NCBI taxonomy): domain Eukaryota; kingdom Metazoa; phylum Arthropoda; class Insecta; order Hymenoptera; family Argidae; genus Arge; species Arge pagana. The sequence goes on along the minus strand of OZ018311.1, from coordinate 18,296,449 downwards.
TTAAGTGTAGGAGATTAGGTATATATTCAAACAAAAAAATGTAATATATCATGAAAAAGTTTTAGGAAAAATATATTCAAGGTCAAACATCAGGTACGCTACTACATTTATAGTAATCGATTCCGTGCATGCGCAATGCCACTCCAGCAGCGTTGCTAACTGCAACTGTCTTGTGCCGCCAGAAACGGGACGAACGGGACGACCGTGCTCCACTGTGCTCCACTAAATCGAGCAGCGGCAATTCGGTGTGGCGCAGAGCGTTCGGCTCGCTTCGGATTATTTCAGAAGACCGATCGACTCCGAGGCATCGTTCGTCGGCGTCCAAGTTATCAATCGCGCAGTCCCATTGGGTGGCGGACGCACCTGCACGATGCTTCGGGTTCGTTCGGTCTTCCGAAACATTCCGAGGCCACGCCGATGTACCATTGTTCGATTGCGGTAGTCCACGACGGTTCACGTTCTAGGAGGACAGCCGTTGCTGTGAATCCAGTCATCGAGTGATCAGCTCCCATGCTCCGATCAGTGATATAAGCAATTCATAAATGAACCTCGATGTAAAACCGCGAACCCCTGTTGAAATTTACGAAACCAAATATGTCCAAACTCAGTGAAATTTGGAAAAACTATAAAGTGGTTATTGTAATGGTTCCATTCATGGCAGCCGAATTCGCCGCGTGGTATTTAATTCAAGGTGCCGATTTCGCACAGCCGAAAGAACCGCCTAAGAATCCATTCGAATTGATGGAACCCAAAGACTATATAAGATTGACCCAGAGTGGAACGGTCAATATTGATACGATCAAATCGAATTCAAAAAAAGCAAATGCTTAATCGAAGACCATGAAGATTGTTGAAATAGATTAGGTGTTACACAGCTACCAACAACATACACTTACGAGTCGAGCCGGATCGACTGATCTCCAGAATATTCGGTACTACAGCATAAAACAATGTTACGTGTTACAGAAAGAGAGAGAAAGAGAGGGAAAAGGCGAGAAAACACCAAAATTAGTTAGGATCGGAACTGAAAACGTACGTGCAAGTTTGTTCCTCAGAATATAATATTGTAAATAGTTCTATCAATAAACGAGACACACTTTCCATACGCCAATTATGATCTCTGTTTTTGATTTCTATGTATTTTGATCATAATAACTGTGATTTGAAAATTCATAAGTTGCATTATATGATGCAATTGCAGCAATATTACTTTTAGTCCCAAACATGTACGGTAGGTCAGTATTATCCAGATGATAAGTGAGTTGCATTAGGCATGAGTCGAGAAGATTGATTATGAAGATGTGAAAAAATATTCAACTTCTTTTAATGAACTTTAAATTTGCCTGATAATTTCAACTAGATGCTAGGAACATTTTTTCAAAATTGGACCGTAGGTTTTCATTAGAATCTGGTTTCATAAGTGTTACAGGTTGTAGATTTTTACCGCAACTTCAGATTTTACTCGGATGATCTGATCCATTTTAAAAGGAGTTCCTTTTTTTTCTTACATATGTACGGGACTTATATTTGCTTGAATCAACACTGGATGATGCATTATGCAAATCTGGAAAAGATGTAGCTGAACCATTGTAAAGTAAATTATCACTTCGATGTGACGTTGAAAAATATTTTATTTGATATCACCGCGATGCGACCTTGATTGATTTCTGTTTCTTATGTTCAGTGGTAAGAGCATTTCATGGTGAAACGATTCTTTGTGAACCTATCCATATGCTCTAAAACTTATGGATAGCGGAGACAAACAACAATTGATTTCATGGAATGCGCAGTTATGGTGTTACACTTCTATATCATTATTTTGTATTAGGATTATGGCAATCGAGATGATACATCAGAGACGAATAACATAGTTCTCGAATCAGAGTTTGGAATATAGATATACCTGGATTTATCGACTTCTCTCATCTAAACAGCAGTTCTGACGTCGGGAAACATCCATCGCCTAGCATTCAAGCGTGTGTTCTTTCGATGGAGAAATAGAATGGAGTTGTATAAATCTTGTTAGAAAAACAGGTTTCCTTTCTTGTACCAATGTTGTTAAATATGAATCGAAAAAAAAATGATAATCATTCAGAAATATTGTTATCGTGAAACATTTTTCTCTGATGGTATCTTCCATTATCAGCTAACGAACTTATCAATGGAGCATAGAATTTTAGTTATACGATCGTCTCACAGATGGCCTGACGACTCGTTGCGTAACGGGCGGCCGGTTGCTGTTTGATTGTGAGCAATGAACGTCGAATATTCGAGCACGGCAAGTATGCAGAACAGGATATCCTTTTTGTAATCAAACAATAGCCATTCGTTTTCGAGATAAATGCGAATATGGATGTGAAAAACTAGAATTTGTCAGAAGTCAACGGATTTACACTCTGGAACTTGTTCGGGCTCATATCTCATCCGCCACAGGCCTAAATTAGCGTCATTGAAACAACTGGGGTCGAAGGTCACATTTATTTTATTCATACTCATAAGGCGATGAATCGGATCGCTGAAAAGATGCGATTCGGCGCGCCATGCTCAACATCGAAATCAAGCGAAACATCATCAAAAATCATTGGAAAATGTTATATCCAGTCACAATTTCAATTCATGCTTTGAATTTGGCCGTCTATAGTATCGGTTGAATTGATGACAAATGGGCCTTTTCATCACAGCCAGGAAATATGTTCTGCGCAAACGCCATATCAAACGGCTCTGATGTAAAAGTTTCGGACAGTTTCGTGCATAATGGCTTCATTAATTATTAATGAATTAGATTAAAACCGTACAACATAGTAAGAATTACTTTTGCACAATCCATAACAACAACGTTTATTACCACCTTTTTTCAATTGCTTAGACACCTTTTATAATAACTTCGTGTCGAATTCGTTTTTTGAGTGAAATATTAGGTACCCTTATTTGATCGTTATTAATTGATTCCTTCATAAGTAACTGTATTGCCCCAGGTAGCGTGTCAAAGCTGTCCGAAAACGAAATATATTTGTCACTGGAAATAGCTATAGTGCTTAATCGCTGATGAGCAGCCCTATTGCCAGCATGATGTGTCCTTTGTGTATTAAGAGGGAAAAAAATGTTATGTTTTCGAATATTATCATCGGTCAGGTATGATTTGGAACTAATAACCGCCAGTCAATATATTATAAAACAACAAAGAATCAGATTGCTCATTGATCTTGCACGAGCACAGGTCGTGAGTTATAGGGGAAGCGGTATGTGCACAATCTTCGCATCTTGAAATTTCACGAGCTCTGGGATAAAGCTGAGGAGACGGTAAGTTTAATTCTGGAATAATTAAATACGAACGAGCATTATTATCAGAACGTGAGGTTCGAAATGTTCAAACTGAGGCCTAAATGCATGAAGAGAGAACTTCCACATCGCGCGGCTTTCTCGAAGGGCCAATCAACAACGCATCGTGTGACGGGCGCAAATCTCTGTTGCAATAATGTGTCATCCGTATGCGAATATGAAACTAAAAACTTGGCCGAACCGAAAGATTTACTAAATCACCGATGTCATTTGTTTTCAAGATCGTATCTCAGTTTTTGTCTATAGTCGTGATTTTGGTACGTGTCATTGAAATGCTATCATTTTCTATAGCCTTGATGTTTCTCGAGTACGTAATGTCGTATGCCTTATGACCTCTGGGCAATATTTTTGTCGTAGAGACGACTTTGAGTGATTCACAATACTCGGTTGAATACGACGATTAACCTGAGACGATAATGATGAGTGGAGAGACGTTCCTCTACCAAGTGGTAAACAACGATAAATTTGTCATCGTTATACATGGGGAAAATGTGTGTTCAATGGTTGATTGATCAACAAAATACAAGAAATATCGTACGAATATTTATTCAAAACGTATAGTAAAAATATGGAACTACGAATCATTTCTGTAATGATTTATTGTGAACTGAAAACCTAAAGATTTTATAAACTTTGAGTGGAGATTGAGCTTGATTAACGTGAATCGGTATAAGAATTTTGTTCCAGTATATAGGGAATAGATATTTGATGTATTTTTACACTTCTGATATAGAATTTTCATCTCAGGGAACTGATCGATCATAATTAGTACATATATCGAAGCTAAGAAGTCCTACTTCAATGATTAACAGAAAGTCGAACGTAAATCTGAAGAATAAGAAACATCTGTATCAAGAGAGTTCATTCTTAGCATAGCAACGACGAAAAAGAGTTTCTGGCTATTTAAACGGACGTAATTGAAGCTCCGTATTAGTTCCAAAAGATCGATTAGTAGTTTTTCTATCAAATGCTTTGTCATGACAGGTCGAGGCCGTATGCGTCGAAATCTATCGGTATGATTGATAGAGTCTTCTCATATTCATGACATGTGCGTAAATTAGTTTTTTTTTGCGCGTTGACTAATTCAGTGATGTGATCCGCGTCATATTTCATTATTTCCTTAATTTTACTATGATCAAGCAGCGATATCAACATTATACTATTCAGCATATAGTTCACTAAGTTTTCATTCATTTCCCATACGAACAAGATCAAATAAATAATCCATACGTACCTACATAACAAAATAAAAAGTCATTATTTACGAATCATGGTGTCCTCCAAAATACGTATTGATGCAATATAGCTGAGAATAGGAGCAATATAAAGTATATTTTCAATAACAAGTCGAAAAATGACTTTTATTGATCTTTCAATTACAGAAAAGTAGTAGGAAAAGGAATCACTTGGATGTTTGCATCGTTAGGAAATGGATGTCGATAAAAAATGACAATTTTTTTCTCGATTAAAAAACGAGGAAATACCGAAATACTATTAGATGTTAATTCGCCATTTGAGAAATGACAGTTTGTTCTTTTAAAATCATGTCGCAAGAAGGTAAAGAGATGCACTATGTATAATGTCATGTGTGTGACTTAATATTCATTACATTTTTGTTACCTTGCCACTTGGCGATAATTCAAGGTCGAATAAAAACGATCTATCGGTTCGCAAGATCGTATCTTTTTTATGTTATGTACGTAATGACATCATACTGGAGTTTGGAGCTGAGTTTACTATAATATATCGTAATGTACTTTGAAAATATTGGAGATCAAAAATGGTAAGACTAAAACGACTCAGCTACTATGATTAGAGTGAAAACCCAATCCTGAGGATCTGATTCGTAATTCGGTTAAATTTTTTAAAAATATTGTCAGGTGATACGTATATTGTTCATACTGGATCGAAACACTCGTAATTGCTCTCATGCTATCTGCAGCGTATCTGTATTTCAGTCAGCACACCTACTATTTCTACATCGTTTCCGAATTCACGGAATCTTTGGTCCCCGAGAAACCTTTTATACTTACCATTTTTAGAATTGTGTTCATTTTTCAAGGGAGAAGTAAAATTCTCTACCTAAGCAGCGCAGCATTGGTGCAACGGATCGTTGTGCTTTAAAAGCAATGATTTAGCTATTTTTAGAAACTTGAAACTTCAATTTTTGCTTCACATTCCCGGCCTTATTGGAGAGGTAGAAAATTATAACTGTTTTTTTTTTCACTTGATCAACCGTGGTAGATAGCGTCTTGACGAGACCTCAAAAAAATATATTTCCTATCTGAATTATTATGCACTATTGTTATTATTCAAATAAACAATCAGGAAAAGTCACCGCGTAATCATAAGTTCTTCGACATGTTCAATAAATACTGTCTCATAACTGGAAACGATCCGAAATTTGAATGGAAACATAGTATTCTATAGCCGTACGGTGATTTTAATTTTTACTATTTTTTTAAACCAAAAACAACGGGAAAAAACTCGTTTGTTTAAAAATCTCTGCCGTTTTATTATTTATTAATAAATATTAATATCCCTAGTATAGGCGATAGCCACAGTCATACCGAATGTAAATATTTGTGTATAAAAAGTGTATGAAATAAAATTAAAAAAAATTATCTTATGTACTTCGAAAGTGTATTTATTAAGCTCAACAAATTTCACATGAGTAACTAAAATGATAAATTCTTAAAAAAATTGACAAAGATTGCTTTTTTGTGAGCATCTAATAATAAGCCAGGATGATCCCTTCAGGAGGTTGAGATGGAATAGTGTCAATGAAAAGTTTGAAACATTGTCATTCAGAAATGTTTTTATCGAATGATTCAAACTTAAAATAAAACGAACGATATTTATTATTATGATACTAAATTTATTATTGAAAGATTTTTAGTCGCATAAATATTTTTATTTGATATTATTAAATGATTCTAGATGAATGGATTCACTTTTGGATGTTTGTACAAACTTGAACAAAAGTGGAAGATACATATTAATTATAGTTTATCATTTTTCAAAAATTATCCATGCAAATACCGTAAAAAATATCGAAGAATATAAAAAAATCATAGTTTCAAACTGCGTACTTTATTAAAAATCATATAATATATATCATTCCTAAGTACTTACCATAATTGTTATTTTTCATTGAATTAAAGGTTCGTAAGAAAGTTTGAAATTTTTTTGAAATAATCGCGAAATTTCGATGTCCTACACAGTTGAATTTCGTATTGATGGAATTTTGTTAAACTTAAGAATTGCTAAGTTATTTAATCTATCAAAATAAATTTATACAACATAAATTTCATATTTCAGTTCAACGCCTCGACCTACTTAAAGGCAGAATAGCTAGGCTGTAAGAAAATCCGATACGTCGAGTGATCTAGCATAATATAAAATGATACGATGTGATGAAATATGAACATACCGAGACAGAAAATCAATTCGTCAAGCAAACGAGAATCGTTCGATTGCAAAACGACGTTTATTTTCGCCACTTGTTATGGCTATCCCCCTTCGACGTAACAGCCGAGTAAACATCGGGCGCATGGAAATAATACACGAGAGATGACAGACGTGACGTGCCCGTAGATTTGACACGGCATACAACACGAAGAATTCGCATAAATTAACGTCCAGAGATGGTAAATATATTCATCTCATTGGAAGCGTCGCAAGCGCAGTCGAACATCGAAAGAAAAAGCCGAGAATGTCAGCGTTTGCGCGACGACGATTGGTCGAGCAAGGGACGTAGGTCGACGCTTGCGATCCGATACGCACGCTGGCAGTTGCGCGGCTGTCGGCAAACCCAGTTGGGGGTTTCTCTCTCGGGCATTATCGATTTAAATTTGGTGCGGCTCTGAGTACGACTGCACACGTCGCGACTCGTGCGCCGGCAGTTTCCCGATAGACAGTGCCGTCGTCGGAGTAAATACAATGTCTGCGAACGTGAGGTTAGGTTTTTTCGCAGATAACTTACAACCCGCGTCGTCGCCCGCGCGCAACACCTCGATACCCAGTTCCGAAGACCGACGTTTCATCGTTCCAAATCGTACGAATGCCGACACCGAAGAAATGTCATCGATGGTAAACATCGATGCGCCCACGGTGGTGAAAAGTTCAATACCAAAGAAGAGGTGAGTGTTGTGTCGTGGCGTGCTTAGATACCCTTCGGTCGTATGCTACCCTTGCTTCGACAATTAAATATACGAACAACAATTAACGCAGTTTCAATCTACGCGTGAGATATCTACATTGCATAAATTCAAATTCGTCATCCGTATACGAGTTCACATTCTCACAAATTGTTCTTTCCATTGTTTCCCCGTATCGTCGGTAACGTAGGAATTAGCCACGCCTAAACTGTATCACTCGAGGAAAAACCATGTCGATTCGGTCGTAACACGTGTGTATCTAATTATTGAGATATCATCTAATTGTTTGCATCGGTACGTGACGCCCTAATACGGCTGTTATCGATGGATGTGTATTAGTCAGTACACACATATAATATCGAGTCATCGGTCTCCGTCTCGCCCGACGTGAAATTAAAAGCCAAGTGTGATGCGTGTCTAGTGTGGCGCGAACCCTTCGACACTAGGAGGCGCGACGTATCGAACCGATACCTACATTCGTTTCGTACTGCGTCCCGTAAATTGTTGCAATAGTATTCACAAACTGATTCGTGAATTTTTACCAGTCGCGGTAAATTTAAAACGCAGGAAAGCGCTTACGATATTATTATAGGTTTATCAGCCTAAACATATCCAGTGTTCACTTTTATTTTACCCCAGAATATTTGCTGCACATTTCATAGTCAAACTATGGTTTTTCATTGGTCAGCCTAAATACCGTGCGCCTATGAGAGTGCTGTTACGATCTCGCGAGCCATTCATTTCGCTCTCACGCTCTCTTGTTTCGTTTAGTCACACAAATTCCTGCCCGATCACCAATTGGAAAAACGTTTTATAATTTTATTTTAATCATCTTCCCAATCATTGAATGTTCGCATCGATAAACTCGTATGCCTAGCGGCTTGAAACAAATATTGACTTGCATCTAACAAGGCATGGATACAGAAATTTGATTTAGTATTTCAAGAATTATATACATACAGGATGGTCCATCTTCATATTTCCAGGTTATTATCACGAAACCATTACCAGGTTGAGGTAAAAATTCAAACAAAAGTTGTAGGATCTAGAGGGGGAGACAATATTCCGTAGTTTTGGTTGGCCTTGGTCAACTGCTTTTTCTTAAACGGGAACCCATATTTATTACGATGGAGTCAAATCCCGCAAAAGAAAACAAGTGAGTTACGTCTGAAACTTTTTTATCTGAAACGAAAATTTCTCACACCACTCGTCTAATTTCTAAATTCGTTATTGATCCACGTGGCGTATCCACTGGGAATTGTGGTGGGAATAATAATGATGATAATAATAATGTCGCAGTATCCCGGTAGCGGTGCTTCGAAAAACTGTAGAAGCACTGGAACGCAAAGTTCGACTCTGCGTCGAAAAAAGAGGAGGCACTGAGAGTCTTCGAACAGTCGATTTGAACAGTTAATTTTCACTTTAGGTAGAAATGTTTCAGACCCAACTCGCTTGTATTTGTGGTTGTCAAATTTAATTATGATATTAAAAATGTGGGTCCCATTTAAAAAAACAAAGTTGACTGTAATTTAACCTGAAGCCGTCGACCATGGTCAACCAAAACTGCCTCATATTGGTTCCCCCTCTAAATTCTACGAGTTTGGTTTGAATTTTTTCGCTCTATCTGGCAGTGGCTCCGGAATAATCGTCTGTATATGTATCCCGATACTTTTATTTTTCTTTCTCGCACACAACGATATTGTTGAAAAAATTAACGAATAAAAGTTCCATTTGTTGAATAAATGACGTCTAGACATATGGAGTTGTATATCAATTGAAAGGGTAATTATCATTGGTGAACCAATGACCGAGAAGTGCATAAATTTCTATGACGTTTCGATGGTTGATCAAACTAGTTATCATCTTTTTTGTGGAACAACAAAATAAATCACAATGTTCCTACATTGAACGGAAATGCACGTCGTTTCAAATGATCATTTCTTAACGAGCAATTTTTGTTTGAGGTAGGTTACTTCCAAACGCGTAAAGATTGGGCATTTTCAACGAGCCGTTCGACTTTACCTCCAAAATAGATATTTGTAGTCTCAGCTTTACTTTGATGAATTTCGAAAGCTGTGATCTTATCGAAATAAACTCTGTTCTCAGGATTTTTATATTATCCTGAAAACTTTAACACTTCTAGACGTACGCAATGATAATGACATTGTTAATTCTGATTTCCCATATTATCTTACGACATAACATTAATTTAGTCAACCAACATTGATGCGTTCAAACTGTGTTTGTGAGTCCGATCAAATACACACAAACGTTTATACCAAAGTTTTGTATCATTTTTTGTTGATACTTTTCATTAACCCATCAAGGCCCAGGCAAAAAGCGGACTAGTTAGCATCAAACTAACTATGCCATTCATAGGCCAAGGCAAAAAATACCTGTGTTTTTCTGTTGTCATTTGCGATTGTTTATAACAAATTATTTAAACAAATTACGATAAAAGTTATTTTTGTGAAAAACTGATCGCACTAATCCATTTTACAGGAAAAATTACGACGAAAACCTATATAGCACTTCTTTTGACAAAGTTCAATTTGTTAGTGTAAGACGATTATAAACTATTGAATTTCTGAAACATAGAAATTAGTGAAGATTAGGTCTTCGTCATAATTTAGCCCGTGAAATCGCTTGGTGTAATCAGTTTTTTCAAAATAACAACTGTTATCACGATTCGTTTAGATAATTTTTTACAAGCAATTGCAAATGATAAAATAAGAAAGACGAGCGATTCTTTTCCCATTTGCCTATGAATGGCATAGTTAGTGTGATGCTATCCGGCCTAGTTTTTGCCTGGGCCTCAATGGTTTAATTAACAGTCATGTTTGGTGAACATTTGGAGGCCGTCCAATTTCTACGTCTATCAACTTAAGCAAAATGAGTCTTAGAATAATGTTTTGAAATGCCTTGTTTTGGATTCCGTTTGTTCCACGTATAATGCCGTATGTGTAATAATACTTCCCAAACGAATCGATGATTAATAGGTTCCACATTGACGAAACGATTCGACCGTTTGAAACTTGAAACGAGGATCATACGAAAAATAAAAATCACCCTCGTGCGTATCAAATTCCTTCGACCGAAGAGCGCGACGTCATCGAACTTATCATAACTCGTATGTAGGTCGTTAAAGACGTATCAATTTATCTCGTAATACACCGACGCACGGATAAAAAAAACTGTCTTTGAACTGACGCAACACACAGAAGTGAACCTCGTTGACCACTTGCGATTAATTAGGAATATCTCTTCGCAAATTAATACTGTCGACGAAAATCCTCTCGATCGTTTTCGTTCGTCTATTGATGTCCGGTCAGTTGATAAAAACATAACTGAACTGTATAAATAACGGTGATAATATATTTCAATTTCGTTAAAAAAAACAAATATGTTTTTGTTGCTTGTATTGCACCCATGATTATTCGAGATGATGCTCAAAATGATCGTCTTGACGCTTTGTTAACGTTATTTTTCAACATTTCATTCTCACGATGATTCCAACGGTTTGAAAATTTGTAGATATTAAAAAAACAAACCAAAGTAATTTTCTGGTAGGAACCATGATGCTTCATCGCGATAGATCATTCAACTTGGTTCTCGTCTACGAACAAATGATCGTTTTGCGATGACCTTCCACTGATCATTTCTTGATGCGACAATCGTTGATCAACCTTAAATCTGGCTTTCGGTAATCGTTTATTTGCCTCGCATATTTTTTTTTGTACAATTAACTTTTCATTGCAATCTAGAAATGAAATGTTTTTTTCGACTTATTCAAGTTTAGTGAGGTCATGGGTATCGGACAATCTTGAATTTGTTGAAAATAAAATATTTTCAATTGATCCGGAAAAAAGGCTTGTACAAAAACTGTGAAGAATTAAATTTTCCATGAAAAAGCACAGTTTCAGAGTTATTTAGAAGGCACCTCTCACGAATTCGTTTTACCACTTGTTCCAAATGTGTTCGTTCACACCGATTAATACAGACATGCTCAACCTGCGGCCCGGCGGGCGCTTGTGGTTGGTCCATCTGGTGTGATAGTTCATTCTGATTTAATTCAATTTTTAGCAATAACGAAAACCTAAAGAGTCATTAGCTAATTTTTTTAATTCATTTATTTTTGCGATCCATGACACTATCACTAACATGTGTTTGTGTGACCCCTATGAAAAAAAGGTTCAGTACCGATGGATTAGTAGTTTATATACAGGGTGGTCCACGTCACGTGTGCACCGTTGTAACTTCCAAAATGTGCGTTGGACGAAAAAATGCTGTTTACAAACATTAAATGGTCTTAGAGGGTGCACTACGTAGTGCCTCAATTTTTTTATAGATCGAGGCGTTTCGAAGATTTGAAGGACTGCTGTGTTTTTTTTTAATTGATCGCTATATTTTTTATAGAAAAATATGGCAGAGAATCAAATTCTGAATAAAAGAGTATTGACCTCTATTAGCCTTCAACCTAATATCTAACGTGTAATTTCACTTTATTACTTGAACATTTTTCTCGCCTAATATCAAATTGCAGATTCAACTTTATCGCGGATTTGCGCAGGAAGGCGATGCTTACGTGACAGTGAGTGACTAGTCGCTTATCGCAACTAACTTAAGAGTTCAAATCGAAATCTGCGATAAGTTTGCATCGCCAATTTTATATTATGTGAAGAAAATGTTCAAGTAATAAAGTAAAATTATTCGTTAGATATTAGGTTTAGGCATAATAAAGGTCAATCCTTTTTTACTCAGAATTCGATTCTCTAATATATTTTGCTATAAAAAATATGGTGTTCTGTTTAGCAAAAAAAAAAACAAAGTTGTTCTTCAAATCTTTGAAACGTTTCGACCTATAAAGAAAATTGATCCACTACGTAGTGCACCCTTTTAGATCGCGTAATTTTTGTATACAACATTTTTTCGCGCAACGCATATTTTCACGCGTACACGTCTCGTGGACCATCCTGTATTTTCAAATTGCAACGTTATTATATCATTTTTCAAGTAAGAAGCAAAAATCGCCACGAACGTCGCACCTGTCTGAAAACTAACTACTCGTTTGTTTTTGCATAGTTCGTTGCACCGTTCTAAAATTCGAATAGAAAAACAGCTGTTATTTGCGCTTATTTATACGCCGAGATGTGGTACGAATTATTATAATCGCGTTTTGAAATGCGAACTATTTGTACTTCGTACTGTTTTACTTCGGAGGAATAATTTCTTCCGCGTTCCTCAACCAACTATTAACTCGTATATTCAATCTTCTTTTTCCATTTCTGTTGGAAGTGAACATAAGGTTCCGCGTCAAACGCATCATCGAAGCAAATAAAATAGTTTGGTATTTCTCACGTTTGTCGCAAAACATCATCATACTTATAATTTCGAACTTGACAAAACTTGATTGCCCATGTAAATGGAATTGTTCGTTGAATTCGTCATACGAGCATAAAAGTGAAGAAAAATCTAATTAATATTAGAGTGCAAAACATGCTATGTAACTCGTAATTATACTGTCTTCATTGATGGTTAACGACACGGTTGTTGTTTTTGGTTCAAGGCAAAACGTACTCAAGTGGAATGGATGGGGATACAAGGACTCGCACTTTCGCGTCAATGATAAATTGCTGCTGGAGTTTACTGGAAACAGGTTGGTGAATTGCTGATACTATGAAATTCATCGGTAGTTTCATCGTAGCTGTACCTACAATCATTTCCTACAAGTATCCTTCGACGGTATAATCTAGAAATATTTGACACCCACTATGGAAATAAGTTGTTCCAGGATGAATTTTTTTTATATTAAGGTTCCAAATGATAGACGCTGACAACAGTATTTTTCGAATACTCCTGAAAGGAATAACAAAAATGGTCGTTACTAAACGTGTAGCTGAAACAAGTTGCTACAAAAATACAGTATTAAAAAAAAACAACGGTGTTGATAAATACTACCTAAAAATCGAAAATCAAGCTTCAAATTATATCTCTAATATCTATGTATAGAAATTTGTAATAGCAATATATAAATGATTCATTATGAAATTTTATTTGTTTAAACCTTAAACAAATAATAAATAAAATATTCGTTATAATGTAAATATAACTTGAATGTTAGAAAAGACATTGCAGGGGACGAGCAAAGAAACAAAACTTATTTGTTTGTAATTTAAACGGTTTCACTTAAAGACCACCAGTTGAGCAATTACCTTGGCTCCGCCTGCAATACCCTTTCTAACATTCAAGTTATATTTATATTATAGTACATATTTTATTTGCTATTTGTTTGAGATTCAAGCAAATCACATTGCGTGATGAATTATTTATATAGTGCAATGGCAAATTTCTATAGATAGATACTAGAGATATATTATGGAGCCTGCCTTTCGCTTTTTAGTTAGTATGCCTTAACGCAGTCGGGTTTTTTGTGTTTTTAATCATTTCTTTTATTTCAAACTTTTAATTTTTTTGTTAATTATCCCTCTACTTTTTTTTCGCGAACGCCATATTGAAATAATATACTATATGCAACTCCCACAACTGAGACGAATCTAATGACACCTTCTAAGTTGAAATCCGTCAAACGGTTTGGGGGTCGTTTACATATTACGTAACGCCTCTTTTGACGATCTTCTAGTCCCCCCGCCCCCCCTATCACACTCGGCCACATACAAATAAACCCCCCACAAATATTATGTCACAACGAAGCACTATCCCTCCCTCATCTTTCGATATTATTTTCCAGCTGTATAATACAATCAAGTTGGGCGGATAATAAGTTTTAACTAGTACTACTCATCTCATGTCGACAAATAAAACGAAAAAATATTTGCTCGTAAATTAAACTTCGAACTGTGATGTCATTATTGGAGAAACCTCTGGGTGCCCCATGTCACGATTGGTGACCTTTTGTCCAGACCCCCCCCCCCTCCCCTCCCCCCCTAGCGCGTCATGTAATATGCGAACGACCCCTTAGGCTGCAGGGCAGGCACAATAATTAGACACACACGCGCGCGCCGCGTAAGTACTTTATAAGACTAAAATAAGTGAGAAGGTTTCGACCAAATGAAATTTGGTTTGGGTCGGAAAAATCTTGTTTCGGCCTACAAGTACTGGGATTGAAAGGACAGTATTGTCACACAAAGCATGACTGTCAGTATAATTGGGTCGCTGTTTTTCTGTGGTAGTATTACTCGCGGTGCTATCACTCATCAGCTGATTCCGCTTCATAGATACAGCGCTACCTTGGGCACTCTACCATATACCTTCCGTGCTAACATGTGCTTAGACAAAAAAAAAATGTATTCGAAACATTTGAAAATTCCGCATGTAGCCACCTACTATCGTAGACGGATCGCTCGTCGTTAGTGTTTTACCCGAATGAAAATACACGCTAGTATTATGAATGCATAGTACATATAAAGATGTAATATTATGCACTGTAGACAATAGACAACACCATTGATGTTGGTACTTTGGTACGTTGGCGATGATGGTAATGCTCTTTTCGAACTGAGTACCCAGACCGGAAGTGCAAAATTATCACGATCATGAGGTTTCTATTACCTACTCGAGGGGAATCTCTGTATTATGAAGATAGTATTTTCAGCGCTATAATTGCTGATTCTACGATTACTGCAGCTAACAAGAAATCACTTAAACGTGTTCCGCAACGATTATAAATGCATGTACATAAACCTTTTTTGTACGCATATGAATTGGTAAAGTGAGTTTTTTTTAAATTCTAAAGCTAACATTCCTACGTAATACTCTTCGACACGAGAACCAAAGTGCTCGGTATTAGCTGTCGGTGGTAGGTTTCGATTCAATAGTAAGACTTTGTCGGGTCACAATTTGTCGGGTTTGCAACTTATTTGAAAAAGAGATGGGTAATTCTCAGGCATATATAGGAATGAAAGGTATTCAGATATATGCAACGTGTTTGATGAAACTTATACTTACAAAGAAGTTTTAAAAATCATATCGAATAAATTTTTAATCGTCGTTGCTTTGTTATACTATCGGCATAATATGACGTGCAGGAAACACATTGAAAGCAATTTCGGAAATGATTTCATGTGAGGTGCGAAGAATAGCCTCGTTTTTAAAATTCCAGAATGTATTTTTATGGAAATATGTAAGGTGACTCCAGCTCGGGATAAAATAATGTAGAGACTCTTTTGTCCGACGATTTGCCATGAGGCATTCGGAGTATTTAAATTTACATGGAAATTTAAATGACCATCTTCGTTGCGTCAACGAGCTGGTATTGGTTCGCCTCATCTTGAAATTATTTACTTTCGTAGCGGTATCGAGACAGGCAAATATCTGTTTTCGAATGACCGAATGCCAGAGATCGAAGGAAAAGTCGACGTTCGTTTTCATCTTTGGCATAATTACGGAAAAGTATATGCGAAACAAAACAACCTTTACAATAGTTATTGATCAAATAAGAAACATGAATCGACAAAATTTATTGGATTCTTATGATTACCGTCAAATCACAATCTCGAGGCACGAGGAAGATATTTGGCAAATTCACATAAAAGTGATAAATTATGTATTTTCAATTCACATGTCAATAATAAAGTTTTTAGCACAGCTTGAGAATATGGGAGTAGTGGAGAAACAGCTAGGGTCATACCGCTTTCAATTAGAACTCACAAACCGTCCTCTCCGATTTAATACGCAATAAGCTTGCTCGTGTAATTAGTCGGTTGGTGCTAAGTAAATAGTCGTACCGTGTGATGCAAGCTAAGTATATACTACGATCGTGACGTGCATTAAAATAGATCCCTGCTTCGTTCGATCCCTGTGAATTTTGTTTGCACGCTTCGAACCGCATCGTCTCGTACCATAATGTACTAATAGTTCTCGAACACGGACGGTCTGTATAAATGGTATTCTCCAAAGACACGTGACGAAGCCTCGTGTCTTTGGCAGAAACCACATATCAAGTCATATTATTATTAATATACACCATAAACTGAGAGCTGATAATTTTGAAAAATTCGTCCAAGTATGTGTACGTTTGTCAAATAATCATTATCAATTAATATTCTATGACATTTGAATGAGGAATCTTAAACGTAGAGAGGGACCTTGGAAAAATTCAATTCTAGGGCCAATTTCCACAAAGGTTTTTTCGTGTACCGAATCAACAGCGAACGTAAAATAGTTGTCGGGAAACAAAAGACCCTTATAGATATGCGAAACTCATTCAAAATATGCACAACTGTATATAACCGTGCAAGCAATTGCAAGATATCATTGTCTAAGTATAGTTGTATGTAATTGTGCCTTAAATTATAGGATATTATACAGAAGTTGACGTACGAATGCATATAAATATTCCTACCATTGATTTCATTGTTTCGGGTAAATTTTAAGTAATTGTGCTGAGTTCGAGCTTTACAATCGACATCGTGCATACAAATGAATATATTTATATCACGGTGAGGGAATATAGAGTAGGTTGTATAATCGACAAATTATATTCCTCAAACTTGCACACGAAGGATTCTGAAAGAGTAAGAATGTCGATTATTAATCTCAACTCTGTGCAGTTTTTTTTTTTCTACTTGTGGGTTTATACCTATGAAAAATGATATAAAATGGGACCCAACAAAAAAGGTCTACAGGAAATCTTTGATGTCGTTACTTTTTTAAACCTGTCAAGAGAATTGTTAACAGTCTTTGATCGGCGTTTTTTTTACCTTTCACATCTGCTTGGGGCAAAAACTGGAGATAAAGATGCGAATAGTACAAAAAAACTCATGATTTCTCAATATAAAAAGTGTACTCAACTTTGCATAGAGTTGCACAATATAGCGTATGTTCCCTGGTTAGAAATTTGAAAATTGAAATTTATCCGTGATGAATCGGTGGCCCTGAACTCTCCCCACTTTATTGGATATTACACAAAGTAAGCCAACAAAATTTCTACTTTTCTATTCGATGTACTAAAAAATTCATCTTCAAAAATTCATTATCACTACCAGTTCTCAGTAAACAGTAGTTTATGCAACAAATTTAATCATCAGTCTTCTATTACCGTTTGTAAGTGAAATGTTACAGTTCGCAGTATACCAAATACATTCAGTTTTTTAAACGATACCTTAGAACTTAAGTTTTGGCGAATCGATAACTCTCAATAATTACTTATAACTATTACGTTGCCAGATTTTACAACTTTGGTACCAATACTATGATTACTTCTCAGAAATTGGACGTCATAACATACAAATACTGGAAAGTTTTATGGAATTGAAAGCTCGATACAAAATGCATCGATAACTGAATATTGTAAGCCAAAGTCATTCGGTACTCCGTTGAACACTATTCAAGATCTGGAGAAAAAAAATGAACGTTGAAATTTCGTATTTGCCAAAGATATTAATATGTCTATCATATTAACGGTATCGATAGTCAAACTTGTCGAGACGTGAAGTTAGCAATTCAACGAGCAGTATAAATAATTAAACAGCTGAACTTGCCCGCTACTATTTAGCGAAAATTCACTGCATCTCACCTGCCATCGAATGTTGTTTCTTACTCCTGATCGTGTGTGGTATCAAGAAGATCGATGATCGAAATTATTCGTCATCATGTCACGAATGTGTGACTATATATTCAAGTATTCTTATAACTTTCAAAATTGTTTAGCAAAAATTATTTTATCTTAAGTGATCACGAACGTCTGTCGTAGACAACATACAAAAAAATGTGTCAGGAAAAATATTTGTCCTCAGAGAAACAATATAAAATGTTGAAAATAGTATCTCGACTGTTGCTAACTATAAAGATTTCGATACGGTTTTATTTTTGGGGGTGTAAATAATCTTCGGTATACCAGAGTTATAATTTTTCTCGATTCATTCCATTCATGAATGTATTTCAGAATTTCACGTTCAATATCATGTAAATAATAGTTAGTCGCAGGGGCAGCATTATCAGGGCTGTTGGAGCTTCCTTTATAGTAAATAGTTTCGGTGCTCAGTTCTAGAAATGGGATGACGACTCGCTAAACTTCTCAGACTCTGTTGAATTTTTGTACTTTCAACTCGATATCTTAAAAAAACGTTACCGTGATACGAATCTTGGAAAATACTTGGAATTCAATTTCTACCTACGCTCGAAGATTTCGCATCGACAACTGCGTCATTCTTTCATTTGTCTCTTGAATATTTCACTGTACTTAGTATGGTATTCTTGTTTACGCTGTGTCTGTTTGTCCTCGTTCATTAAAATTCTGTCTTCGATGGATAAAAACTGTACATGATTAATGATGATATTTTCACCGACCGTCTCACTGTAATGCATGCAGATTTGAGGCTTATGGAAAAAAACACTCGGTCTCATTTCCTGGCCATTTCGAACTTCTGTAAAATCACCACGCGTTCGATGTCAGAGGTCAGCTGGAAATTGTATGTATTTATGGGCGAAGAACAATGTCAAAGGCTCAAGGATTTCGTCGTCTTAACGAACATCTTTAAAATGTTGAAACATGGAATTTTTATGATTAATAATGCTTTTGCTGACGCGAAGCAATCGTTACATAATTATACTACGTTTAACATAATTTTTCAGCTTTCCACCCTGTAAATCCAAGAGTACCTATGTGACCCGATTGCACTATAATATTTAAATTCATAGTACATAGAGTATACGAATAGACATAAATTGTAGAAACATTGATAATAATACGAATGAAAATGTTGCTCACGATGATATCGCTATGCCAAACTTATAAAAAAAGTGCTTATTGATTATTAACGTAAAATACTCATGAAATTTGTGTGGAGAATGAATTGTTATTTGAGAATTATTTTCAGGTTCTTAAATTTTGAAATAAAAATAAATGAGAGCTTGTAGATACTACTAATTGAGAAAACTAAAAAATGAATATTTTATTCTATTTTTTAATACTTAATATACATTAGGATGCTTTTATTTTTAATATTTTTTATTTTATTTTCGGTCCCAACTGAAAATTTTGTTGGAAATGTACAGAAAGAAACTCCCTGAAAATTTGAGCTCTTAATATTTACATTACGTACTTTCCCAAAGCGTGGAAGGATTTCCCATCTAAATTACACGTATTCACTGATTTTTTTTCTTCAAATTACTGTAACTCACCGGCATTTCATGCTATCATATTATACTAAAACGCGATTTATGCAAGATTAAATGCTCTACAAAAGTGCCCGTCGCAGCGTAGCTGTAATCTGCAGTCGTGAGATTGTACCGGTACGACGATGCTTAATTACCTTCGAGCAGATCTCGAGCTCGATATTTCACACCAATTTGTATAACTTACCGCAGTTTACGAGCGCGTTACGATCCCGGCGTCGCAAACAGGTTTATTTTCATGAATGTAACTGCCTCATGAATAATCTTACCTACCACTGATACCGTTATAATCAGAGAAGCGTAACCAATACAACTATTTTCATTCTCTGCTCGTATCTCTATTACTTCAGCTACTATTTCCAGTAAAACGGCGCTCATTCTTTCTACTTTTCAACAATGAATTTGCAATTTTTTTAAATTTTGTTTTCCCACGTTTTTATTGGTTCGACTTTTGTCATCTCTGTCCGTCTGTCTATCCGGGTGGAATTTTGCAATCGAGTTCAAACTAACTTCCCAATGATCTAGATACCCTGAAATTTCAAACATAAGTCAGAATTGGATGTCAATACTATATTCAATCGGTTTCCCGTGTCTACATTTGTTCAAACAATAGCTGTTCGAACAAATCGAATTTGGGTGATGAGCTAGAGACCTGAAAGTTTAAACATAGGTTAGAATTGGATGACAATGTTATATTTAATCGGTTTCCTGTGCCTACATTAGTTTAAACAATAGCTGTTTATACAAATCGAATTTGGGTGGTGAGCTAGAGATATTGTATTGTTTTAATTCATGAACGTGAAAAAAATAAAATGTAATTTATTTACATATTTAGTTTTATTTTCAGGGACATAAGACGTAGAATTTTAACATGTGTGGTGGTTAACGCGAAATCCTTGGATACGTCAACTTATTTACTCCATTTCACCGCCCAGAATATTTATTTTTCAATTTTCAAGTCAATATTCGAATCACTACAACGAATATAACTTCGAAAAATGTGGTTTTTCCAGTAAAAAAAATAGGGGTTGCAACCCCCGTGGCCATAACAATGTCTAGTAGCTTCGCGTCGCCGCAAAGAGCATTTTCCAATTGGTTCCGTCGCGGAATACCAATTAGAAGCAGAGATATTTCGAAAAAAGACTTTTTGAGAGTGAACTTTGAGGGTAGATTTCACCCCCTAAACGGGCTTAAGAGCACATATAAAAAAATACGTGTCTCTTATTTTTCGATGTTCTACAACATATATCAAGATCGCCGAAATCGGCGAGTTCGGGTTCGAAAGGTTTCCTTGTAAGTAAGATGTGAAATGTATTGGGAATTTCGTATTTATGTCCCTGTCAGAGTCTGATCAATATGGACAAAATGGATTGAAATCTTTCACCCGGACATGAGACTAAAAAACCGATAATAATAAACTTTAATAGATTTTCAATGGACTATCTATTTAATTTTAATAGAATTTCAAACCAGAATAACTCGAGGTGCTTGACCGAAGGGGTTAAGTGGTGGATTTTTACTTCAAGGGTTGGTCGAATTGTATTGCTCGGACATGTTGCATCAAACTTATATCGACAAAGAATGTTTTCTTTCAACAATTCTATAGTGGTACGCAGTGTGCTTATTTCGTATTCGAGGTTTGAGGGTGCTTTTTTGACTAAAGGGATAGTTGGTTTAAATTCGCACTCATGTATTCTCAAATCACCAAAAAAAGCACCAAATTTTTATCCTATTATCGTTCCGATATTCAATCGCATTCGGGAAAAAATATTGTGAACGGTACAGCTTTGCGCGAGGCTAGGTTAACCACGGAGCACAAAAATCGGGGTTGGGATACAATAGCAGCACCAAATTTTGGTTCTTGTTTCGTTTCGATAGCTGCATTCCTTCAGCGTGGAATTTCGTGGTCGGTCCAGCTTGTTGTAAACCTAGGTTGACCACACCTATCTCGGACGGGGTTGGAGCATAAAAATCGGGGTTTTGGCATAAATCCACCACCAAAATATCACCAAATCATAGTTATGGTCCCATTCGGAAAAAAATGATGTGGTCGGTCCAGGTTTATAGACATATGTTTCAGATGTCGCACGTAATCCTTCTCGGTTGTTTGGTTTGACATTCTTTATGTTTCAAATGTTGAAAATAAGTTTTACGTTGTATATTTCAAATTGAAGCATTATTTTTCAATTAATATTTGAATTTCCGACAGTTTTTTATGGAAAAAAGCCTATTTCCAGCTACCGAAATAAATATGGTTTTTGAAACGGAGCCAAATCTGGGTAGGTTGTTTTTGATCGCATATATACCAAGTATAAATCCCCAGAATGTGTTTCCTTACTATCAATTCGGGCCAAGGTATGATTTTTCAATTGAAATGTCTGAAAATGCTCGTTTGTTATTGGTCAAAATGTTGTAGTCGTTAATTGATTGTATAGTTCTGAAAACTACCTTCTGAAACGCTTCGTCTACGCCTGACTGAAGATTCGCCAGAGGGATTCACTAAAATCGGACAGTTTTAAGGGGGTTAAAATTGAGCATGCACAAAATCGTTCAAGGTTGCCGGCCGCGTAGTCAAAAAAGGAGGTTGCCGGCGTAGGGTTAAGTAAATAAAAATTTTGAAACAACACCCATTTTTTTCTTGCAATTTCATTTTATTTTCGATTTTTTTGTGTTTTCAATCAAATCAACTTTTTGCCTCCAACTGGAAGGCTCGTTTCGTAAAAATTGTCGATTCCGATATTTGTGGAAATGAGGGCTTGACGCAAAAATACTTTTTTCTTCTTTTTTTTTTTCAATAAACACAAAAAGAATATATCGTCAGTTAATCGAACTAATAAATTAATTTCGGCTCCAATATGATAATAATTCCGTTTGCAGAAACACATTTCGCGCAGAATGTTGACGAGAGAACCCGTTGGACACCTCAATTAGTAGCAACATTCGTGCGCACCCAGTATACATAGTGTATGCAAAGAGTGACGATAACTTTGAAACGTCAAAGAAGAATATTAATTAACCGTGATACGGAACGTAACGCTCATAAATATTCCATCGTGCGTGTGATTTAAATGAGAACGAAGAAAAAACGATGTAATTATGCGAGATACTTTTGAAAAATTGGTGTATTTAGCTGAAGTTAAAACAGTGGAAATTCTTTACTGCAATCAGAATTTTTTCGCTATTCGAGAATATCAGCTGTTTTAACTACTATGGTTTATTAACAAAATTTTATTAAACCGATTAAAAATTATAAAATGACCTTTCAATTTAATTAAACTATCAATCGAATAAATTTTATCTACTATAAGTAAACTTTTACATTGAATATCCAATTAAAGTTAAACTATATAATAACATCTTAAAATAAAATGTCAATTTAACTAGCAAGTTGAATGAAATAATTTTGAATACTATAATTTATCAACGAAACTTCATTCAATCATTTAAAAATAGTAAAATGATCTAATTTTTCAAATCACAATTAGATTAGATTAGAGTAGATTATTCAACTGGCCGTTAAAATCTTAAGATCCACCGGAAAGAAATACTTTGAGGCATTTATTATCGAATTTCTGTCTGAAACAATTGTCATGCAAAAACGATTTGAAAAGTTATTTTCTTTTCGAAGAATCGCGCGTATTACAATAGCGATCATGTGCACCCACGGGAAGTTGGCACCCCAAACTAAATAAAAGCGAACTTCTTGAGGAGTTCCTTGCTTATTTTCATTATTTCTAGAGTTCTAGAGGGGATGCGTTAATAGTTCCGTTGTTAAATGCTTTTTTTAATTTGGGGTGTTAACTTCATGCCGCACCCCTTTTGTGAGAAAAAAGAGTTCTGATTAGATTTTCAGCTGGAAGGCGAATAGTTCTAGAGTTCTCTATAGTTTTCGCAAAGAGTTCTACTTATAATATGGATTTATCGAAAAAATTGATGTCCGCTAGAACGCATGTGAAATACATAAGGAGAGGACTCATACTGAGATACGTAACAACGAGACAACGATTTGGCATAGCACCCCTCGGAACTATATCAGATTTGAATTTTGGAACAAATTCCATGGCCAGAACTCCGGGGGATTAATACGTTGACTTATTATTCTTGCCAAGTATCCACGACAAATATTTAATAGCAACATTATGGTTTTTGCAGCAGGACTTCTCATTATTGCTTTGCACATATAAAACTGGTATATTGTTCATCTGCCCGATTATTAAGGAGGTTGAAGTGGGATAGTCCCAACGAAAAGTTTGGAGTCATTTAGAAATGTTTCGTATCGAATAGTTGAACATTGAAATAAAACTAACGATATTTATTATTATGATAATAAGTTCATTATTGAAGGATTTTTCGTCTCATAAATTGTTTATTCGATGTGATTAGATAATTTTAGATGATTGGATTAACTTTTTGGTGTCTTGTACAAAATGTGACGAAGAAAAAATATGAAATATGAAGAATAATTATATTTTAACATCTTTCAAAAATTATCCATGCAAATGATGTAAAAAAATAAAAGAATGCAAAGAAATTAAGTTCCATTGTTAACAAAAAATGCAATCAATTAAAAATCATAAAAGGTAAATCATTCATAATTAGCTTTAATAATTGTCATTCTTCATTCAATTTAAACTTAATAATAACATTTAAAAATATTGTCACACGATCGCGAAATTTCGATGTCCAACGTAGTTAAATTTCGTATTGAGAGCATTTTGTTTTTATTTGTTGTTACAAAAAATGTGCTATTTGCATATCAAATTGACGTGTACATTCTAAGACTACGTGTATTGTAAATTTCGATTTATATGTTAATAAGCTTCCTAAACACCTTCAATTGTTCATAGCAAAATTCTTAACCAATTAATCTATCGAAATAAATTCGTACAAATTAATCTAGACCTCGTTACATTCTCTTAGTTTCCTCTTCGCGTTCCTTCTTCATTTTTTCCATTTTCCTTCGCCATTCTACTACTTTTCCGATACTTGATTTCCAATATTATTTTTAATAATCATTTCTTCATTCATAATAAATCGTTCCATTCTTTTCACCTTCTTTTTAGTGGATCATGTCATCTTTCACTTTCTATATTCTCTCCTCTCTTACTCTAGTTAAAACTTATTTATTTTTCGCGCACTTTCGCGCCTCGTTCTTCCTTTTATCTTTTAATTTGCTCCACACTTTCCAAATACTCAGCCAAGTTTTGTTATTCATATTTTTGTTCCACACCCGCCGTTGTTTTTTTCATCGCCAGAAAAAAAGTTCACGTATAACTATATCCAAAAAATTGGCCCGATACAATTTTTTCGCAATTTTATATAGTATTCCATGTAATTGTACATAATAATATATAAATAATACGTAAAACATATATCGGGCCAATTTTTTTCATACGATTATATTTGATCTTTTTTCTCGGGTATCCCTGTCTGTCTGCATCTCTGGTCAAGTAGTATCTGACCAAATTATGGTGTACATAGCTTGACATTTTACTACCATCCGCTACAAATCTTCCACGCATAGTAATAAGAAGAAGTTGAGAAGTTTCTCATATGCCGAGAGTCGGGGGGGGGGGGGGGGGGGGGGTATTCACAAAAGCGTCCGCATGTCAAATGTATCGCTTGGATAATGGCAAGCGTATATCGTTATGACCGAAAAACCGATTTTATAATTCCGAATGTTATTCAAGACTCGCTTAACATATGCTAAATTATATATAACCGTAGATGTTTTTACAAGTCTTTTTTCGTTTTTAACAACCTAATAGTCGTCGCTGCTAACGATTTAAAATTCGAACGTTGTAGCGCTCACATTAAGGTAGAGTATGCTCTTCGCACTTGTCATATTTGTTATGATAATAGTATTTTAGTGAACCTTAAGTTTATTTGAACCGGGTCTTGACCATAGATAAATTCATAAAGACGCAAATTTTTCGGAAGAATCCCATTCCAATGACTTTGAGGGGAACGGAATTCTCGTGTTGCGTGAATTCGAAGTGGTAAATGGATACGGAGAGACACGTTTACGAATCTATTCATCCTTTCAGTCACGATTTTTTTCAGCCATTTTTTTTTAATGAAATCAGGTATATGAGGGTTTCTCAAATTGCTGATTACGAATTTGCGGTTGGAATTGCGAGATCAGCGACTTCAAAAACCTCCGATACCAAATTTCAGAAAAAATTACCATATACCAACATTTTTATCGGCCATATTGAATCCGCCATTTTATATTTTAAAAATTCGACAGCGTTGTCGTAATCAGTGACTTCAAAAACCCTAATATACCAAATTTCAGTAAAAATACCACATTCCAAAATGTTGATCGGCCATATTGAATCAGCCATTTTATATTTTGAAAATTCGATAACGGATTTGTGATCAGTGACTCCACAAAATTCTTATGGAAAATGGATTCCGGCTAATTCTCCTGCAACTTCGCTATTTGAAAGTTTACAGCGCGTAGATTAAAAGTTCCGATGGGCACAACGCCCTAAACCCACCCCAACCCATCCAAAAACCGCTCGGAAGGGCATGGGATGGATTCAACTGAGTATTGGGTCATCGACTAATCAACATCAGTTTACTTCTGTAAGCGAACCCACATCAACCTGGACAACTTCTATCCCCAGCCCTTCAAACCTCCAATCATTTACCCCCTCCCCGGACCCTTAACACGCAGCCACACAAAAGAAATATTTTTCTCCGCCAATCGAACCCAATATACTCTGGATTTTTCAGGTCGCTGAATCCGAATCCGTGGTCGGTTTGCTCATATTCAATCAGCTTCAAGGTCATACCAAGGTCGAAAAAATGCATATGTATGTAGGTTTTTCCGTTTGCCGAACCACCCTGGGAAAGGGGTGGAGGCAGAACAGCTGGGTTGAGGTGGTGTAGCGAAACGTGTGCCAAGCTAGCAGAGCCACGCGGATAGCATCAAAGTTAGGTGCTCTTTAGGTGCTAATTAGGCGCTAAATTCAAAAATGTTCAAATATTATTTCGTCTTGGCATGCATTTGTTTTGAAAATTTTGCCCTTTTGTTCTACTAATTTGTTAATAGCAATGATTACTTTAAATAGTTATGCAATATTATTCATTTTTCATCACTTATTGGATTCTTTCCGTTTGTTAGAAAATAATGATTCCGATCGCTTCTCATTGAGTCGGAAAAAAACGGTTAAGTCCACGACGTTAACAGATATTACAGTCGGTTGCGTTAAGTCCTGTTGAGTTGGTTAAGTTAATTGTAAGAGTACCCAAGTAATTCGACGACGAAACGGCCTTTGCCGCGTGGCGAAAGTAACCCATTCTTTATAGATATTATTGAAGGTTGATTGGCGAATGCTTTGAAGAATATTACTTTCTCATCTCTGTGTGATTGGCAGATTGAATTGCGTCATTTGAAAAATAAACACGCCTCGCAATTCTATGTTTAATGTTGAAACGTTTCACATTTTTCGACTTGCGATTTTTAATGTTTTGTAATTTATTACTGTATTTCGTCTTCCATACTTTTTTAATTCGTCGTCTCACGAGGATGATCGAAAAATGGGATATTTTCAGATTTTTTTACAGTGCACCGTCCGTATCTGTTAGTTGCTTTGCTTAAAACATTTTTGTCGTTGTGTAAATTCGCCGGTCAATTGGAAATGTATCATACATGATAAAAAGATCGTGCCAATAATGCTTACGTATCGTGTATGGTCAAATTGATACACCTTTTAGATTATCAAACGATCTCGACCAAACTTGGTATATGATAGTTTTTGTGGGTCGCTGAATCTGAATCCGGCATTAGAATTGCAAAATCAGTATGGCCAACAGAAAATATCTGACAAACCTTAAAATATGATCAACATTCTAAAAATAGTGTACGTAGGGGTTCCTTTGGTCGCTGAATCTGAATCTAGCATTGGAATGGTAAAATTCACTATGGCCGGCTCAAAATATCGAACAAAAAAACTTCTTGCAGATTGAATAAATTATTATTTTTATTGTTATAAATGTACAAGTTACATAGTATAAAATAACATAAGCCAGCTTTTACCACCGTTGATAAAAGCTTAGTAAAGAATTGAAAAATCTAAAAATCCGACCCTCAAATTTTATTTTTCAGGGATTGGGGGTTGCAGATCCAAAAATTAACCCTTGGAATCGATCCAGAGAAAACCCTTCTATACCCAATTTTGTGCGATTCATTTAAACTTTCAATTAAATCACTATGGTTCAACGTTAACTCCAGGCAAAATAGTTTGCAAAATTTGAAATTCGTTTTCTTCCATCGTTCCGATTATTTTTGAGTCATGTTGTTAAGCAACCTTTTGTAAAGTTAGCTTAAGCAGGGAGCGAACGATCGCGTAACGTGCACGTTTCCAGGCATTCAATCGTGACGTACAACTTTCTTCAATAACACTCGGATGTCTATTGATTGAGTAATATATTCTTGAATCAGCGAATCATGCAAATACCTTAGATCTCAAACCCGTGATATTGTACGAATAGAACTTTTCATTTATTTCCATAATAGACCTAGTGTCATCTCTGGTGGTTGTTCTTAGTCGCACTCGTAGGGTGGAAATTGATGGAATCTTGTTTGTGCTTTTCAGATATGTCATCGGTGATTTGGAACTTCCATATTTCACCAACTGGGTTCTCGAAACGTTTGATCTAGACTTGAAGAATCCAACGGTGGCGCAACCGATACCAGAAAAGTTTCCAGAACCCATATTAAGCCAGGAATTAATCGATAGGATCAAAGAAGAAAACATAGAGTTTTCGATAGATGGTATGGATCGATTGGTACGAGCACATGGCCATACGCTTCGCGAGATCTTTCTCCTGAGGCAAGGGACATTTCCTCGTATACCCGACATCGTGCTGTGGCCAAGTATGTTCTAAATTTTCAATTTAACAATTGCTGAGCTATATCGTTAACGAGACTACAGTTTTTTTTCGTAAACACTTAAGTATGCCTTTTGCAGAATGTCACGAAGAAGTTGAGACCGTCGTTCAGCTATGTGTTGAGTTCGGTACAGCTTGCATACCTTTTGGCGGTGGTACCAGCGTAACTCGAGCTGTCACCTGCCCAGAAAACGAGCGCCGAACCATCATTTCATTGGACACGTCGCAAATGAATCGAATATTGTGGATCGATCGGGAGAACTTACTTGCTTGCTGCGAGTCCGGCATCATTGGACAAGATATCGAACGAGAATTACGCAAACGAGGCCTTACTACGGGTCACGAGCCTGATTCGTATGAGTTTTCGAGGTGCTTATTGTAGCTTACAAACAGAACTCTTAGTAGATATAAGAATCACATTTCAAAACTGCCTCGGTTCCCGCGGACCAGACTGTATCCGCCGGATTTCTGGTTCTGAACGGATGAAAATTACATTTTCTGATCGATACATAGTTCTATCATACGTTTGCCAACAAAAAAATTTCTTCGTGCGTTTTTCACAGGGAACAAGTAACTCGGTCACTCTTCATTTTTTTTTTGTCGTTACAGATCTTTCTCAACTTTCTGAATCTTTCTAAAAGTGAAAACTTGTGCATTGCAAAAAGTGTATCATTTTAGTATTACCAAACTTCCAGATACAATTCAACAAGTAGTCGAAGCAACACAGATTTTTACTGAAAATTCTCAGTCAATCATTAACAGCATTGAGATCTTGATCTGCTAATATTTACATACAATTTCTGTGAGCTATGATTTCTGAATCAATTAGATTTTTTATAATACAAGTGCAACGATCCGTCAGACATCACAAATCCACAAATTTTGATAGAAAAATAGTGACGATATTTTGCACTTATTCTGTGTATTTTGTTATTTTAAAAAAAATTAATAACCAATATGTGAAATTTAGTTATCAACGACTGATAAACGAAATTGTATGGAATATTGTAACAATTTTGATTCTATGTTTTTAGTTTGGGCGGTTGGGTGGCGACGCGAGCAAGCGGTATGAAAAAAAATAGATATGGTAATATCGAAGACTTGGTGGTACGTGTTCGAATGATAACTGGGAGGATAAATAATGGTACGAGTCGCAGCAACGTGGAGACGTTGGAAAAGGGTGTTCAAGTGCCACGTATCTCATCTGGTCCAGATTTTGATCACTTGATACTCGGTAGCGAAGGTACTCTCGGTGTTATAACTCACGTGATCCTGAAAGTGAGACCTCTTCCTGTCGTTGTCAAGTATGGTAGCGTAGTTTTTCCTGACTTCGAAAGTGGATGCAGCGCGATGCGAGAGGTAACTATGGTTCTCTTTTACTTTTCTTTTTCCATATTTAATTTTGCAAATTGAAATCGACATTCAAAATTGTATGTAGACTTTGTTTGTTACTTTTTTTACACATGTACGTGTTATAAATTTGTTATTTGAATTTTATGTCGCAGTCAAATTTATACCGAATTAAAGTAAGCGACGTATTGATTCGCTGGTTCTAGATTGCAAAACAACGTTGTCAGCCAGCCAGTATTCGTTTGATGGACAACGAGCAGTTCAAATTTGGTCAAGCCTTGCGTCCGAAACCTGGTTGGGGCGGTCTCATTCTTCAGGGACTGAAGCAAGCTTACATTACTCGAATTAAGGGTTTCAATTGGAATAGACTGTGTGTTGCAACGATTTTAATGGAAGGTGATGCCACATCTATAGCAAATCAAGAAAAGCAAATTTACTCCATCGCAAAAAGCTGTGGTGGAGTTCCTTCCGGTGAAAGCAACGGAGAACGAGGATACATATTAACATTTGTTATCGCGTATATTCGCGATATAGGACTGGAATACAGCGTTGTATCAGAATCCTTCGAAACTTCTTGTCCTTGGGATCGTGCGAAATCTCTGTGCCGTAACGTGAAACATCGTGTGACCAGTGACTTCAAAGCTGTTGGTGTGACCCATTCTCTGATTTCCTGCCGCGTGACGCAAACTTATGACGCTGGATGCTGCATTTACTTCTACATGGCGTTTAATTATCGAGGTTTGGCAAATCCTATTGCGACTTATGAAAAAATAGAGGACAACGCGAGGGAGGAAATTTTGGCCAACGGGGGATCGATCTCGCATCATCACGGTGTTGGAAAGATGC
This sequence comes from Arge pagana, assembly GCA_963969455.1. Lineage (NCBI taxonomy): Eukaryota > Metazoa > Arthropoda > Insecta > Hymenoptera > Argidae > Arge > Arge pagana. Next base: position 18,265,718 of record OZ018311.1, on the reverse strand, counting down.
GTGCTCAGTTTTACCCAAGTTCTGTTGGGAATCCAGGTGTGATGCTCTATCGTGCTGCAAAAGTTCATTTGGATCCTCATAATATTTTTGCTGCCGGCAATATAGATCCGGAATATAAACCTGATCGCGTAATGACATCCAAGTTATGAACATCAAAACATGAATACCTTATTCTTATTCTTATGAATATCATCTGATTGCGAGTTGCGAACTCGTTGCCTTCTGTATTTTTGATGGAGCTGATCGATCGAACGATGAACAGCAGACAGAGACACATATGCAGTTCGGCGTAGATAGTGCTGTAGAAGACAGATTTTCTGCAAGGTAACTCTCCTGGTTTGTTGGATGATTATAGAGGAGAAAACCATCGTTCCAAGTCAACAATTCCGAATACACCGCACCAGAATAAAATGGACAGTGGATGAAGAGGAGACAAAAGTATCATTGGCTACATACGAATCGTTTTTAAAAACATGAGAGTACAACCAATATCATCTGAGCTATTTGTTATCAAAAATGATCTCCGATGATCGGGGCACTGGCATTACCAGATCAATGTTCCGAGGTGAAAAACAAAATGCGAATGCTGTTGATAGATATCGCCCTACGTGATTTATGTAGAATTAATCAACTTCGTGATAAATCGTGATTAAATTTCTCTACGACTTGAGGTTGACTTATTTATTTATATGAAATAACTTATTCCCGAATCAATTATTCGCTGGTTGTTCGATTTGCTTTGTGCTGAAGATTTCGAAATCAAACTGTTTTCAAAAACTATCAGAAGGCCACATCGACGACCTATCTTGGTTGAACATATGTAAGCTTTTCAGGAACCAAATTTCAGTGATATCAAAGCAGCGATGCAGTATCGAGTGGACACTTTTCATCAACAGAACAAATTGGAAAAGCACTAAGCAGTGTCTGGAGCTTCCTCTCAAAAATTTCTGTCCTGGTTACCTTCTGAAAATTTTTCCAAGATTATTTGCCTTGCTACTATATGGCTCTGCATGAAACATGGTGTTATTTTCTAATAAATCATTCTTGATGAAAATGATGGAATGATCTGGGATTTAGAATGATACTCAAAACATCAGAGTGAACCTCAATTTTTATGGTATAAATACAGAACTGTAATCATTACTCAATAAGCTTTTTACACATTAGTATAAATAAAGGATAAAACTTGATTGAATATAAATTCGAGATCAAGCGACTTAGAATCATAATGAAATTCATAATATTATTCAAGTCTTCAATATAATATATACGACATGTCTTTTTTCAAAAATATACACTAGTGCGAAATACGTTTAAGAATTTCGTGCTTATAAATAATTGTAATTCATGCATAGAAAAAAGCACACGTCTTTACAGACATTCGCGAATTAAACGAACCAAACTGATTTCCTTTCTGTAATTTCCCAACAAGCAATAGAGACTATAGATATTCGTGCGAAGGCTGGAAATTTGCTAGTTTTTGACAGAAATATCCGAAGATAGAGTGTGGAAAATCAATTGGAATCGGCTCAGGCACCTCTACTTCGCTTCAGAGTCGTTAAGGTGTATGTTAGCTCATCGAAGATCGTTGGAAAATGATTTCCAACGCGCAGTTCGTGAATAAAAATGAGGATACAATTGAAAGATAGAAACAAGAATTCTGGCTACTACATTATAACATCATGTTCGAATTTCATTTGAGATCTGGAGGTGCCAGATTATGCTCAGCTGTTAGAATCAACAGTTAGGAAGTGTTGCATGTGCAGATCATTGCCTATTTTGAACTGAAATCAGTATTATTTCCAAACTGGGAATGAAGCTTCGTTAAAAAAAAAATCCACTTTACATTACGAATCTGCAACTGTGAGAAATGAAATTCATTCGCTTCGTTCAATAAAAATTTATTTCGTGGAAACAATTTAATGACCTTCAGTAGAACACGTTACTGCATATGCATAGTTCTCAGAAACGATGTCACTCGCAAGTTTGAAGAACATCTTTGTCAATGCACATTAAAAACAAGAAAATGTGATACTAGGAAATTGTAAAAAAGAATATTTTTTCCTTACAATTTCCTAGTATCATATTTTCTTGAATGTAACTATGAGCTTTTCGAGTATTATTTACTGACAATTCCATTTTAATAATTTTTTTTCATGCGATTCTAATTCCTCACTACATTCTTATGACCAGAATACCAAAGAACCTTTATAAAATCTAAGGTGGTGGAACTCTCAGGATGAATCATGTATCATCTCAACTCTGCACATGCTGCTTAAGTGCATCGAAAGATGCGGAGAATCGTGTTCACTACATTGCTATTTGGAGTCGGGGACTTTGAAGCAAACAACTCATTTTTTTTAGACCTGCGAAGTACAAAATAATAAAGTGTTCAAACTATGTTCTGTACTCTGAAAATTATATTATGAAATACAAGAAATAGTGCCTACGACGTCGATATATCAATAGTTATATAATGAATTTACAGATATACATGTAAATATGTATCACAAATATTACCATACTCCATTAGAACCCTCATTTTCACTCGGTGAGTCGATTGCGCGTATGAAATAATGATAGTTGATAATTTCAATTCTTAAAAAATGCACTGATACCGTAATTTTATCATTTTTGGATTGGAGTAAAGACTCTCAAATCGATGGAATGGAGGTGATTCTTCGTGGAAACAAAATGTTGATTCTTTTATTTTGATGGACTGTAGATTTATGAGTGGGATGGCAAAATCTTCACGAATAACTAACAATTACGTTTTAATGATATGATAACGAGTGTCCTCTTCTCTGAGAATTACGTATGTTAATTTTTTTTATACTAACTATGATCACTGGTAGTACGTAATACTATTCAGAAAGAAAAGTACCTAGTAAATGGGGTGCAAAAAATTAATCAAATAGAACTGAGAACAGTCCAGATATTTTCTTAAAATTTTGAATCATCATTTTTCCATGATAGATCTTATACTTCACACAATTTGGGTCTAATAATAAATCCTGTCTTCGATCCTTATATCATAATATGACTTTCACAAAAGTACACCATTCGATGATTTGAAAGTCATTTTTCTCAATCACTATTATCGCACGTATTTTAAATTATACATCATTCAAATTGTCCAAGATCTTTTTATTTGATATCCTAACCGTAATTTTAGATGGCAGAATTTTGATTGTCTCCTCGCAGCGTCGAGAGGAACGAGTCGAGGTTGTATTCGTCATCATATTGTTGTTGTTCCCACAGTGCTGGAAGAGTTTCTAATAGGGAACGACCAACACCTCCAATTCCACTGAATCCACTTTCAGATAGTTGACCTTCGCTCGACGAACTACTCGACCCATCGGCTTTCCTATTCTTACCATTATTATCCAACGAGAACAAATCTAGCAGCTGAAACAATATAAATGTTGCAAATTATACGAATGTATTATGTTTTCTATTTTTCAAGATTCGTCTGAACGATAAAACTAAGTGGCTCCGAAAGGACTAATTAATTACCTGTTCCGTGCCCATGGTTTCAATCGATGCATTTTCAGTGGAGATTACAGTATTGGCAGTGAGAAGTTTGAATTTTTGCAAACCCATTATTTTCTCTTCGACGGTAGCTCTGGTAATCAGTCTGTAGACGTTGACAACTTTCTTTTGACCAATTCTATGAGCTCGGTCCATCGCTTGCAAATCTTTCATCGGATTCCAGTCATGTTCCACGAATATGACGGTGTCGGCTCCAGTAAGGTTCAATCCGAGACCACCAACCTGTGTTGTCAAGAGCAACACGTCGATCGATGGATCGGCATTGAATCGGGCAACGACAGAGTGTCTCTGCGAAGCTGGAACGCTACCGTCGAGTCTCAAGTAAGTGACAGATGGCAAATGAACGCACAGCAGATCTTTTTCTACAATATCCAGCATTGCTTTCAATTGGCAGAAGATAAGAGCTCTATGTTGGCTCACAAGCTGTTGTTGGCTGTCCGAAGCATTCAGGGAGTTAACAGACGTTGATAGCTGCTGTTGCTGACCAATTCCACAATCGAGAAGTAATTGTTTCAGAGCAGGAAGTTTTGCACCATGCTCGATGTCGGTCAGAGAGCTCTGTTGATGTTTCAGTGTAGCGCAGACCTGAAATATTTATTTTCTTGTTATTAGCAGCAATTCTCCTATGGAGTAACGATGAAACTAATCAATTATTATCAACAATTAGATTGACCTAAAAGGTAAAAAACAAAATTCAATATAAGACTAAAGTGATTAACGAGAAAATTAATGTCGTTGTAAAAAAGCGTGGGGTGCTCGATAAATTTTCTCGTTTATCACTTTATTCTTATATAGAAATTTACTTTCTGACTACAAAGGCGCGTTTGTTTATTTTTTTTTGTAACTATTATTTATCTTTGCTTTTTTAGTCTTCAAGCAATCAGAATTTCGTAGCAACGAATTCGAAAATAGATGGTTAAGTAAATAGATAAATAGATGAAAAGATAAATAGACAGACAGAGAGATAGATAGATAGATAGATGCATAGAAAGATACATGGATAGATAGATAGACAGACAGATAGATAGATGGATAAGCGTTCGAAGATTTTGTTACATATAAACATAGGATTCAAGCTAATAAAAGCGTGTTAAAATGTCAGTTTTATGCAACACGGGACAGAATGTGCATATGGTTTCAGATATATTGAATAGAAGTTACCTGGCAAAATATTCAATTTGAGGTACAATTTTTACCCTAAAAGTTCGATGCACAGTACATTCATTGTGACAAAAAAATATACTCACAGTTAGATATTGTGGATGTCGTGGAGTGAGTACCAATTTTGGATGATTGCAAACATTCCGTAGATAGCGCAATGCTTGGAATACGTGCGTGTCAGACGTATTATTTGCTGAATCCGGCGTAGTAAGCGAAGCGGAATGACGCGTTCGGAAATCTTCGTAGAGAGTTCGTTGAAGTGGCGAAAGATCGCAGTAATAATCTTGCGTAATTTTAGGCGGAAGATCTTGTAAGACATCTTCTTTATTTCGTCGTAATAAGAACGGTAATACCTGAAAATCAAAAAACAAATAGCTCAGATTCGAACACTTGCATCAAATATATATATATTTTTTTTAAAGCTGCTCCGTCCCGTTGGGAGAAATCGCGACAGAGAATTCAATTTTACAACTGGTCGATGAAAAACAATCCTACCTGACGATGCAACGCTTCCATCGCTAATGCTCCTGCCTCCTGATCTTTGGCCCCGGCTTTAGGTTCTCTACTAGCCAAAATTGGTCTCGAATAACGAGCTGCAAATTGTTTCTCACTGCCAAGAAATCCTGGCATTAGAAAATCAAACAGGGACCACAACTCGAGGACGTCATTTTGTACAGGAGTACCCGACAGTATCAGGCGGTGATAGGCTCGAAGTCGTTTAGCTGCTTTAGCACTTTTTGTTTTTCCATTTTTAATCACGTGTCCTTCATCAAGAACACAATAATTCCATTGAATGCTTTCGAAGAACTCGATATCTTTGCGAACAATATCGTAGCTCGCAACGACCAAACGGTATCTCGATACTCGAGGTCGGAGTTTCTCGCGTTCGGGAGGTGGGCCTGCATATTGCAAGGCAGAAAGATCTCGTGGTTTAAAAAATTTCTCCGCCTCGTAGACCCAGTGACCCGTAAGAGTCGGAGGGCATACAACGAGGCTTGGCGGAGCATTTGGATGATTGTGGTGATCCGTGGCTAACATACATAATGTCTGTAATGTTTTTCCAAGACCCATATCATCGCACAGTACGCCGTGAAGGCGATAGCGATTCAAAAATGCGAGCCAATTCAATCCTTGATGTTGATACGCTCGGAGTTCAGCGGAGACCAAGACTGGTAATTTTGTATCCTGAATAGTTCGAGGATTCAGTAGCTGTTCCAAAAAATGTCTTTCCTGAGCTTTTTCCTCCCTTCGAACAAATAACAACGTCAAAATGCATAAAATGTCATTATTTAACGGATCGGAATGTATTTTATGCTTACCCAAGTAGCGGTGGGTCGGTAATGGCTCCCGAATCAAGCGGCATCAACTGAACAAGGGTAGCAAAAGTTGCGCTGCAGGTAAGTCGTACAGCTTGATTCTGATCGCTCATACGACCTAGCAACGGCACAACGAGGAGAACGGCATATGGAACAACGTTCACACCTAAACTCTCGACTAAACATGCGAGAGCTTCCGCTGCGCCTTGACGCTTTGCATCCACTTCTGCAGGTGCGATTATGGGAACTCTTTCACCAACAGAGATGTCTTTACTGTTTCCGGGTTCTAGAAGTGGGATTACGCTACGCACGACATGCTCCATGACCTGCGGAAGACACAAAATGAGAGATTGTCAAATAACGATACAGACAGTTCAGGTCAAATAATTTAGTCAGTCTGGAAAGAAATATGGTGACTCACGTCCTCGGTACGTAAAGTGGCAAGGACAGCGATACAACGAGCAGCCATGTGCCTTATTGCTTTAAATGGATGTGACAAGAGCTGGCAAAGTCGAGGTGTGCATTCTATAGCCGGCGGTAATAGCGATGGATCGAGGTTCGGCGCAATCGTTTCTAAGACCTGAAGGCTAGAGACCAACTGACTAACTTCCTCTTTTTCAACACGTTGTCTTGAATATTCACTGACACAGGCATCTTGAAGTACTTTTGGTAGCATCAAGTCCCAGAGGCGTGGAAGTCGTTCGGGTAGCCGTTGTTTGAAGAGCCTGGTTATCGCTGTAAGTGCTAATGTGGCGCCACGTCTTCGTGTCCTGGCAGCTTTTGCATCTGGTTCTTCATAAGCGAGTAATACTTCCAAAGGGATTTCAGTCGTTGGTGGTCGTCCTGGACCGCGACCTCCGTTACCACCAAAACCACCACGGTTGTAAGCCACTCGTTCGGCATGACGTTGCCGATTAGTCAACGTCAGGATCCCCTCGAAATCCTCCGGTTCACCGTCAACTCGTGGAGTAAATTCAGAATCGGAACACAAAAATGTGCACAGATTCGTTGCAATCTGCAGTAGTAAAAATATTTATATGAATATTCTCTGCGTCGACATATGAACAACACGATTAATGACAGGTGCAATGGACTTTTTGTTTTGTGAATACAGGATCGTTGCGAAAAACTTGGTGTTTGACATATTCTTCTGCATAGTAGTACTTGATCCATAAATCATACCTTGTGGTTGGGAGATGGTTGTCGCTCGACGCAGAGATCAACGAGATGAGCCAAATGTTGAGCAGCTAGACTTTGCAGTTGTTCATTTTCTTCTCGCTTTACAGATTCCATCAAAGGTTTGACAAGAGGATTAAGAGGACAGTCGGGAGCGGGCAAGCAGCGCAACATCGTTGCGGCACCCGCGAGTGCTGCCATAGATGTAACATTTAAAGCATGTTGTTGTATGGCAGTGGTGCTAGCACCGGCTTCTATAACTTGCCGTCTCTCTTCCAGACTTTCTAGTACTTTTGGTTTTAATTTTATAGCCGTACTACCAATATTCGTACCAATTCCCAATAATCCAGATATCGGTTTTTTAGTAAAGGCTGTAATCTGCTCGAGAGTCATTACGTTAGCATTAACGCTGGCTGCGTCCAATCCCGTTGCTTCGTTTAGAGGCAATTTATAATGCTTCAAAGTTGCCACGTAGTCCCGAGTCTCTTGCAACAAGCGAGTGAACGTTACTGCTATTTCATCGTAGTAGACGCACTCGTTTAAGCATCCCAACAGTTTTTCCCTGACAATTTGAAGCATTAGATAAAATAATTCTTTCACATTTTACGGTCAATGTACGGAGAAAATAAAATTAATATCATATAAAATATATTGCATGATCCAGATCGAAATATTTCAGTTGTACGTATCAAATGATTTCAATGGTTTCAGAGTAATCAACGAAACACCAGTTCGCGAAAAACATGTTATAATAATAGAACGTTGTAATATATTTGTTTTGAAGCATGCGTTTTGAAGTTGGAACAACTATTTTCCCAATATTTTTCTTTTTTTCAAGAAACGAAATTAAATCTTTTGAGCAGCCGATTATAGAAAGTTAAAAATGAAAATTGACAATAACTAGAATTTATAATTACCCAAGAATAGGAGGTATAGACGGTGGATTCGGCTGTTCCAATGTTGCCCAATGTGCCATTGTCAATCCAGCAATGGTTCGTTGTAAAGCCGAACGTGATGCCAAATGGACCAAAAGTACTTTGGCATAACAAAGTGCAGGACTCGGGGTATCGATACCATAAACGACTCCTGGCGCTGGACGGATTACATAACATGATAGAAGGCCTAACATTCGAGCAGCCATACATCGGGCACGAACCACGTTTGCTCGACGTGTGCTTGGAGCAACAGTCTCCACGCCACCTATATACACCTTCAGTTCTGACGAAGATTTACTGCCACCACTGCTGCATCCCGAATCCGATTGAGCGTCACTTCCATTTCCTCCGCAACTTTTAGTTGGTCTGCAAAATATGAAGAGCAAATGTAGAATTACACTGGATATAAAACATTTCGTGAGTTTTAGTACAATTTTTGTAAAAATTGGAATCAGACTAGCATTATCGAAAAAAATTAAATTACCTGGTATTATTTTGCATTATGGTAGTTGTTACGAGCAGCGAAGAACTAAATGGAACATGTTCAGGTTGCATAGCAAGACAGAGCCATGTGCTGACAAGAGGACAAGCTGCATGAAGCAGTAGCTCGAGATCGCTGTATACAAGCAGGTTGTGCCAAACGCGTTCCGCAACTTCTTGAATGGTCGAGACATGTTCGACTAGTGAGCGTTGAAAAACATGGCGCAATGCTTCTTGTAAGATCATGGCACCGCCATCCCCCCATCGAGTTTGTTGGTCACGCGTGTCTCTTTCATCTTCAGTTAATGTCAGCAGAGTTTGCAACGTGGCTTTGCGAACGCTAGAACTTGAATGGCCTAAAAATGGCCATAGTCTTGGTAATACCTGAATGATAAATACACAACATAAATGATCAGATCAAATTTAGATATTTTTATTCATTTTTCTGGATTTGGAGAAGTGAAAAGATGTGGTGCTTCGATTTAAAGATACTTGAAAAGTTCGTACAATTCAAAGTAACGAATAACCCATCGATAGAAAATATTACTTTGAAGATACGATAACCCTGGCCAATTATGAATGTTGTTTTTTTCCTTAAAAAAAAACTATTAATTTTGAAATTTGTATAATGATTCGCGCGATCTTAGGAAATATTCGAAAAATAATCATAATACTACATGCAACGCTGTTGTCAGCCACACCCTAGCACATTTTACAAATTTCAAGCAATTTCAGCCAAAACAATGGAAGTGAAAAAGCGCATGCGAATGGAATTCCAACACTGTTAACTCAATTTATATCTGTATTTATCACTGTTCCACGCCAAATCGGACGGTTTGAATAATTTGAATTTTTGATTTCCTTCATTTTTTGGACATTTTTTAGTACCCATCAAAAAACTGTTCCTGGTAAAGTGTGACATTATTTTGATCACCGGTTTAAAGGATATCGAAATTTAAAATAAAAACGCTTTTTTCCTTTTTTTACTCATAATTTCCAAAATCCAAAACAACCTCTAAACTAAGGTCCAAAATCAAATTTTCTTGTTGTTAAAATTTTTATTTTCTCACATACTTTTCAGGAAAAAATACAAAATATTATTCAAAGTGTTTTTATATACGGTTTTTGAGTTTGAAAGTTTTGATTTTGCTTTTGAACTGTATGTACTCTTCGATTTTTTTAAATGATTTTTTATTTTAAACTTCCATTCATTCTACAAGTTTTTTTTTCGCTGTTAACCATTATTAAAACCACGTTTTGGTATTAAGTGCTCTTTTTTTCGTTATTTTGAATTGATTTGTAAAAATTTTGATGGTTAACAGGTGTTTGAAATAAATAATTAGCATTTCTGTTTGTTGAAAGAAAGTACTAACAAATGCTTTGATTGATTTACGTATTCTTTGTCAACATTGTTTCTCAGTATATTCTTGATACAATTTACCAAATGTTACTGGTAAGTTTTCACTTGAATAGGATTACGTCGAAGCGAAAGAAAAATTAGATTTACGATGTACAACTACTAAATCAGAGTCTGGTTCACAAAAATGCCATTCGATAATCCCAACGGACAGCGGAACGTTAATTGCTACAGAATATTCTTCTGGAAATACGTGAATAAATAAAAGCATTTATTATTACTTTTTTTCAACAGTAAAAAATACTAATAATTGATTTCAAACACCGGTTAATGATAAAAATGTTTAAAAATCACTTCAAAAAGAACTAAAAACAAAGAACTCAAAACCAAAAGGTGGTTTTAATAATGGTCAATAGTGAAAAAAAAATCGAAATTTCAAAAAATGTGAAAAAATTTGTAATTATTATTGGTCCACGTCAACTTAGTCTCAACATTTGTAGAATGAGTAGAAGTTTAAAATAAAAAATCATCGGGAAAATCGGAGAGTACATACAGTTTCAAAAACAAAATTAAAACCTTCAAACTCAAAAATCGTATATAAAAATACATTGAATGATCTTATGTCTGTTTCTCTGACAAGCATGGAAGAAAACAAAAATTTCATCAAAAAAGATTTGAATTTGGACCATTATTCAAAATAGAGCGTTTTGTTCCCAAATTTTGATGTTTTAAACTAGTGATCAAAAAAATCTCAAACTTTACCAGGAAGAGTTTCTTGATGGGTACTAAAAAATGGCAAAAACACGAAGGAACTCCAAAATTTAAATTATTGAAACCGTTCGATTTGGCGTGGAATGCCCCACGAACATCTATGAAACTTAGTCCATTTTTTTAATTTGAAACGTGTACAAGTGCTAAATGCAAAATGTTACCTGTGACAGAGGTTGTGGAGTTAAGTGCACTCGAGCTGAGGGTAAAGACAGTATAGCAGCTAATAATCCCATAAAGCTATTACAAGCTGCAGCTAAATCATCTTGCTCTCGTAACAATTCCCATAAACGAGAAACGATCGTTTCAAGCTGTGCTGGTTCAAGAAGTTTTGGGAGATTAGCCGCGACTGGTATCAAAGCACTAGCAGCAGCCGCTCCAACGTCGTCGACAGGATCTGCCAAACCTCGCATAGCTGCGGGGAACGCCCTTGGTAGAAGTTCATCCAGGACATCATGTCTTACTGCGAGTAGATATTTGAGCGCGAGAAGTGCCCCATGTCTAGCTTCCCATTCGGTGTGTTGCAGCAGTTTCAAAATAACGGATAGAACATCCAAAGCTCCCCCTCCTCTAATTTTAGTGGCATCATTGTCTGTGGACTTATTGCAATTCTCATTCTTCTCATTCTCATCATTGCATGGCATTAATAATAAAAGGGAACCCAGTGCTTGGGCACAAGTCTCGCGCACTGGTGCAACAACTTGATCCGAGACAAAATCTCCAAATCTATCTAAGCCAAGCACGCAGAGTAATCGTAACGCTGCATCTTCCACCCATGCTCGATGACTTTCCTCCATTTCTTGCTTAGTCTGATCTCGTGATTTCCCAGCACCTAAGATGTTAATTTCAACTGTATAATTTCGAAATAAACGTTGGTTGATACATATCAAGTTTTGTTGTACTAAAATGAATTATATCATTTTCAATAAATTTTGAGTGCGACATGGGCTTTTGGTCAGACTAAATATATAACATGACGTTTAGTACGATTAATCAAACGAAATAAAGGTTCCGTAGGAGACCACGAAACCATATCATAGATTATGTTCATACCTTTTCCATGGAGACGTACGAGTTCCCGTAAAGCTGTCGCAGCACCGTGCCTGACTTCCCATTTTTGACTGTAGAGATCTTGACCCAAATTTTCGGCAAATGATTCAAGTGGCCATTCGATTGCGCTATCAGGCCAGCATCCAGTTCCATCTGGAACGCTCGAGGAGGCCCAATCTTCACCACTCCAAGACGCTTCTGACGACAAACATTCTTCCTGTTTAGGTTTCTTGATAACTGGTTCCCCAGTTGTGATGGACATTTGGTTATCCTGTGGATCGTCCGAATCTCTGGGCCGTTGCTTTGAACTGGATTGCCGGGCCTTTGATACAAAATAATTAATATATTTGATAATTTATTCGTAATTGGTTGATTCTAAAAAAAAATATAACTATATACTTTTAAGGTGAGTTTTAACAGTTGGGAAACATCTGTTATGCAATAATTTGAAAATACTATACAATACAGTGGAAATTACCTTGCGCCGGGCTCGATTCATTTCTCGACGACTCAGACCACCGTACTGACACATTGTCTCGTCGATAGGTACTTTTGTTTGCGGAATAGTAACAGTTGGAGTTGCAGGTGCCAGATCCTCGGAGGTGAATAATTCAGCAGCATCAATACCCATAAGTTGAGGATGGATACCAAGTTTGGCAACAATTATTTTCTCGGCTTCCTGGTGATTTGATTGTTCGCCGGTTTCAGCAATGACCAAGTCGTACTCAGTACCTTCAGATCCAGTCAGATGCGAACTACCTGCTAATACTCGGGCCATATCGAAATCCCGCAAACTTAATCTGTTAGTCTTCGTCTGTTGACGCGTTTGGCCATCTCTGTTGCCATCTCCTAAAAATGAAACTTTCATAACTCATCTTATTAGCGATCCTACAATCACTGTTTGAAGATATTGGCAATGAAAATCAAATAAATATAATTGCCAGTATTTAAAACCTTTCAGTTATTGTACATATCTGGTCTTTTGAAGTGAAGACTAAAATCCTTAAGATTCAAACTCTATGGTTGATCAACAGAATAAATGAATAAATATCAAAATTGATTGCTTTCAGATGAAATTCTGCTATATTCGACATTATTGCAACTGGAACAGTACATTACTAAATTCAAAATCAATATGAACTTGAACTGGTTAAAAATCAGATTTGGTCATACCATAAAGTATGAAACGAGCACTTAAAGTCACATTTAGTATTGATAAATGCAATCTGATGTCAATTAGAATTTAATATTAAGAAACAGATAGAAATTGAAAGTATATATTGAAAAATATATCAAAGCTTATTTAACTCGTTTCACTTGTATTATATGAATAATTTCGTTTCAAACTTTAATAGATCAGATGCAAAAAATAGTTTTTAATTCAACTTTACGGTCATTTTTTTGTAGATATCATGATTAAAACAGATATGTTATTAGTATGTATTATATAAAGTTTTTGGCCTGGTTTTATATGATTTAAATATTTCAAAAATGATGGTCCACTAAACCAGCATTTGCTTGGAATGCAGGATGGACGTGGAAAAAAGGCAATTTAATTAGGGTTATCGCTCGGCTTCGAAAAAGTTTGAATATCAATTGAACTGCCATGAATATTCTAAAGAGACCCATCCAAACGTGATTATAGATAAAGTTAACAGTAGCAGATTTAAGATCTGAATCATTTCAAGACAGATTTTATAATGTGCGTTGATATCACAATATTTGTGTCTCATAAATATTTCATGGATTTAGTAGAGATAATCGTAACAGCGGATGAGTTAAAAAAACAACGATATTAGGATTTGAGCTTGTTTTTAGTAGTAAAACAGTTAATGCATGCATGAGAATTAGCGAAGCATATCTGAATTTATATTTAACAAGGAAAATTGTGTTCATCATTACACCACGTGGGATATGGAGTCATAGAAGTCTGAAGTATAATCTTCAATTCGTGCAAACATTTCGCAACAACAATTTTCCCGCTGGTCACATAATAAAAATCCAATTAATGTATTCATTTCGTTACGTTTTCATTACATTCGGCCAATGCGTTGTACTGTAATTCGCAGTAATATGATACTTTGAATCAGATGCAAGGCTTATTATATGATATTATTAAAGATCGTTGTTACTATAATATGAACTGCACAACATATTTAAAACCGTCGGAAAATACTGATTTTGTTCGAAAATGTTAGGGATGAAAATTCCTGTTTGATTTCCAAAACTAAAAGTTTACTGATACTCGTCAGTTTTATATACCCGTGAATTTATTGTGCAGCCTGAGTGGCAAAAACAGGTATGTGTGTTGTCTGGGATCTTATCAATTGCAAAAAATACCTCCAGTTGAAATGCCATAATTTACGTAACAATTATACGAGTTCCGGATTTTGTGGTAAGTGCCAAAGATAAAATGATATCGACAGAGGAAAAGGTTCTAGCTATTGTGGACATGAAAGAAAACCATTAGGTACAGACAGTACAATATTTCTGATATTGGTACAAAATAAAAAACATGTGAATAATAAATTGTCTAATATTGGACCATGGTTTACATGCATGTAATTTTTTTCACAATGTATTCTATTTTGATTTTTTCAGATTATATTGCAAGAGCATAACGTATTGCGATCGTTACTTATATAAATAATTCACCAGAGAGGTCGAACTGTTTTCATAATGTTAATCGATGATTCGAATACTTTGGATATACAAGTTTGTTTAAAGTAAAAGATGATAAATTGTTAATTATCATTTTATCAGTACTAAGTATTACGGTCATATTCAAGGACCATCACTTTGAAAAAAAAATGACTAATCTGATTACATATCGGGCGACGTACAGAAAAAAGAATGATAACGAAGAAAAAGCACACAAATACATCTCTATAAATAGAATATATAATTATATGTACGTAACCATCGCAAATGTGATTGGCACCATCATGAGAAATGATGAATATGACAAGTTAAAAAACTATGTAAACGACACGTTATCCAAATACGATTTGAGCACAAAGAATATATATCAGGGTATACTATGATGATAGCGGTATGGGCTACAGTAGATATACGACATATACTAAACCGTACTTTCAGGTTTGCCTTTTCGAATTCTTCAGCAAAGCATCTTCGTATCGTTTGCATTCAAGTACAAATTAAGGAGATGGATTAAGTGATTGCCTAATGCTAGACAGAAATTTTGGCTTTCAAAATAAAGCTACTGTCGAAACATCAACTAGGTTTGTATTTTTTTTAACTCATCTAATCTGTTTTTCCCTTCACAAAGAATATTCATTTCAACAGATAATTGTATTCGATGGAAATACCAGAGTGCAGTGTATTCAACAGTTTTTTTACTTCATTATCTTCAAACTTTTCAATCGGATGTCTGACGAAAAATTTTTTTCAGCAAAGCCAAAAGAAAAATGCCACATTCATGGACTAAATACACATGCATTAAATTATGTGATGAATAAATACTTGTCATCTGGAAAAAATAACAATCCTGCTCGAATATTTCCATTATTTTTCAATTGTTTAGAACCTCTTTTTTGTTTATCAACTTCAAGATACTCAAAAGTGTTAGTGTCTAAGAAAGGATTTCCACCCAAATTTGAAAAGCTATTCTCTCAATATCATGTACTATGTTTTACCTTGCAGAGTTCGTGTTTGAGATTCGTCTGATTTGATAGGCTGTGGATCCCATTGTGGAACTTGAGCTAAAATTGCTTGGACCGCGTGAGCCGCGGCAACTCGAGTGTCCCATTGCGGGGATTTTAAAAGAGTAGAAACTCGAGCGAGTAGATGATGTAATTCGTGAGGATGTAAGCGTTGGGCTTCACCAAGTTGCTGTGCAGCTGCGCGACGTGTAACCGCACTAGATCCTGTTTCCAAAAGGACGAATAGTCTGTCTAACCTTTTTTTTGTAACAGAATGATATAACGTTAATGAAAATTTGTGTGTTTAACGTTATTGGATACTTTTCTAATATAAATTCATATTTGTAAACATGTGTATGTTACATCGAAAATTAAAAGATTCAAGTTGCAATGCGTTGAAACAAATTACCGTGATGTCATGATCGTTCTCTATATCTAAATGTTGCACGAACAGGTATTCTGTAAAAAAAAAAAAAACAACAAATTATTGATAATTTATGATCCATCGTTTTGATGAAGTGTCGACAATCGTGTAACGTTTCAAAAGACACGATTATCGTCAAACGCATCAAGCGATTTTTCGGGGATCAGTACTGTGCCAAACATATGATGATGATAGTATTGATGAACTTTCGATTGTTTAGCAAAGGTGCATCACGAAGGTATCATTATCGCAATATGGACATAACAACAATTGTGCAATATGGCATTGGAGTATAATATTCGTTGGAATTTGCAATACTTGACGTACCTATGCCCTTCTAACACTCAGCTGACCTTCATAGCCATCTCCCATCGAATTAACACATTGTTTGTTACATTAATTAAAATAACGAATAATGGTGATACCACTAACACATTTTTCGGAGAGGAACGCATCTTACAAGCATCAAATTTATACTGACAGCCATATTGCTGATGAACCTCAGTTTTGTCCCAGGATTTATCCCTGATTGGACAATTAACCAAGAGCGGGAGGTGATCACGTGGCTATGCCAACCAATCTAACTGAATCAAAATCTTACACGCTTCACCGTCACCAGTGGAATGACACAGTTTGACCTAAGCTTGAAGGTGCCTTTTCATGCTCGACGAGCAGCAGCAACTGTTTGGGAATTTACTAGATATTACTAGCAAGTTACTAGCGAGTTACTAGATGCTACTAGATATGACTAATATTGTCTAGCAAGTTCCCGCACTGCTGCTGCTGCTTGCTGTGCATGAAAAAGCACCTTGAGGCTGACATTTCATGAGCAGTGAGCAGCAACGGCAGTCAGAAACTTACTAGATAGTACTAGTAAGTTACTAGTAAGTTACTACAGCCATGTTCCTTTTTTCACTTCCAGTACTGTTAATATGACGGCTTGATAGTGCGCTGTACGGAGATAGAAGAATAGAAGGAACCAGCCCCGAGATGTTCTGAAAAAAAGTGTGATCATTTTGTCGTCCGTTAATTGAATTCTACTAGGGAACGAACGAGTCATGGTACGGTCACGTGAGCTTTATTGCAGCTGTGATTGGCTCGCTTCAGTTCGATCAAAACTCGACAAATCAAAACCTAAAACATAGTTGGGAAAAATCTAACCTAGGTAACATCTTGGAACAAGCAACTGTACAATCGATGATCAAAAATCGGATTGAATAATAATAAACTCGACAAACAATAAATAAACACCAAAAAGGGAAGAAGAAGAAGTTACCAAAGTATGCGTCGCTAACCTTATTCAAGTATCACGAGTGTTCGCTTTTCTATGTAGAATGTTTCATACCTCGTCTACTAATATCATTAAAAATATTTTATCACTTGACTCGAGATTATTATTTTTCCAGTAAATAGAAAAACTTGACCCAAACGAAGCCTTATGATCTGTAAAATAGACGTCTTCTATCATCTTGATTTGAAATCCCCACTGTACCACGACTCATTTGTCATCTCGCGGACTTCGTGGGAAGTGCATCAAAATAATCACAGCCGGCTGGGATCCCTGATTCCTCCTATGCTTCTACCTCCGTGGTGCGCTGTGAGGATTGTTCCGAAATCGATTTTGACGATTGCCGCAACTGTAAAACGGAACAGTTCGCAGTTTACACCCTGAAATAAGATTAGTAATGCCATATGCGGAAGACGTAAGTGTTGCAACGCGAGGAAGTCCGTAGTACGGCCTAGTACTAAGAAAGCTACTGATCTTAGCTGAGTCCGTAGTGCAGCCTAGTGACGTATTTCGTCACGGAGAGCAACGAAATACGTTATGAGGCAGTACTACGGACCACGGTCGGGAAACCGCGATGGTCGGGGTAGGCGCACTAAGCCGATCCATTTTTATTTTCATTTCTCGCAAAATGCGCTGCTGTCGGAGTATGCCCTCTTTATAGTCTTCTACAAACTAGACGCAAGGTCAACAGCGCATGCGCATATATAATATAATATATATGCGCATGCCAAGGAAAAAGGATGGGAATGGGTGGGAACACGATCGTTTCATACAGCTCTGGAAATAGCAATGGTTGGGGTGGGTGCACAAAGCGAATCCATTTTTAGTTTCGCTCACCGCCACATACGCTGCTGTCGGAGTATGCCCCCTCCATGGTCTTCTATAAACTAGAGATGAGGTCGGCGCATAGACTTATATAATCGACTGAGCAAGCCGGGTATTGTCCTTGTCCCCTGAACGCCCATCGCTGATGGTGCTGTCTCTTTATCTCTTGTGGCGTTTTGCGCTCTACTCCTCTCTCAATACTGCACATGGTGGGAGAACCAAGCGCTACAGGGGGAAAGAAAAGCAAGATACAGCAATATCAGCTGCGGGTGTAATACAAGAATAGCACCGAAAATGGGGGAATGGAGGTTCAAGGGACACTCGCACCAACCTAATGCTCAATCTATTTTATAAGTCCATGGGTCGGCGGCGTATGCGCATGCGGCAGGTGCATGCGCCGTCGACCTTACCCCCAGTTTATAGAAGACCGTGGCCGGCACATACTCCAACAGCAGCGCATGTGGCAGCGAGCGGAATTAAAAGTGGAGCTCGTGGAGGTACCACATGGCTTCACTGGAAGATGGGCTTCGTTTCCGGATGTATCTATGTGTTCGATCGTGCTACGGACTTCGTCACGTCGCAGTACTCACGTCTTTCGCATGCGGCATGACTAGCCTTCTTTCAGTGCAAATGCTTGAATTTCCGCGCCTAAATTCTAACCTTAATCTCACTTGTTCCACCAAAGAGAAGGACAAGAAACAAACAAAGAAGAACAGTAAATAACATGATATTGAAAGAGGTGAGGAAAGTTGAGATTATATTATAACCTCCCAACTTTCTGGTGCCTTGAGCTTAATCTGAATAATTTACATTCTAAAAATGTGTGAATAAAGTCGCGTGCATTTTAAAAAAACGGAGGCTTTAGAAAGCTTTGTGGACTCAATACAAATAACCATTACAATGTTCTATCAACCTCCCTATCGTAAGCCCATCTTCCCCGATTGAATCGATTGTTTCTTTGATCGTTTGTCGGTCGTTTGCTGTTAAATGATGGACCAATACGGACGTTTGCCGGTGATTTGTTCCTTAATAAATTTATTAACGAAATTTCCTAGGGATTTTTTCATTTACTTGGCCCATTGAGAGAAATGTATTCAATTAATTTCAATTCGAATCGACCTGAAATTATTTGCCGATCATCGATGGACCATACATAGTACGAATATTTTCTTTTTTCCTCATAAATGTGAAAAAACATATCACAGAAAACTCGCCATAACACCACCTATGCATCCATCACGGTTGAGGTGGCTCTCTTGGCGAAGCGCATTTTGTTGTTCAGCTTCGAGCCGCCTGCGTTGCTGCAATCGAAGGAGATCATGTGTAACAGCCCTGATAGCCAAGATAACGGTAATTTGTCGGAAATCTGCTACCACAATCTGTAGTCTGATCGACAGAAAAAATTGGATAGTACAAGTCTTCTTGTAACTCTGCAGCTAATTTACGGGAAATAACTAAAGGGTAAAATCTTGCCATAAATTTGTACGAAAAATGTCATTTATTTTACTAGAAATCTGACATTCAGCTTGTAATCAATTTGCGGCGGTAGATTTCTTACAGCTTGTGAACAAATGATGCTTTGCAGAAACTTGTCGTTAATTTCACGGATATTCCAATTCTTGAACAGAAAATGTGGCTATCAAAGTACCCGCGTAATTGGCCGCCACATTCGTTTCTCTGCACCTGCCTTACCCACGGTCGTACATACAAGTGTGGAAACGACGGTGGTGGGGTTGGTTCCCTTAACGGTCGCGCAGCTATTTCGCTTTGTAGCCGTCAGTTCGTCCATGTTAAACAGGAAGTGACTAGGGATGGATAATAAGCGCATATTTCACCTCAGTATACTTGGCAAACTACTGCAACCAATTTGAAAATAAATGTACCCAATAATTTGGAAATCATTTGGACAAATATGGAAAATCATTCACGTAGTTTGGAAAAGAATGGATAATGAATAATCAATGAAAATTTCTTAAACGTATAGTTAGCAAACAAGTTGACCGATTTCATTTTTTTTCCTTCAGATCGATGCTAAATGAATTGGAAAATCAATTTCCAAGTATTTCAAAATTTGGAATAATTTTTAAGTATTCATTTACAAAATAATAATAAAGCGCCGCCCCCCTCCCGCCACCCGCCCTCTGTCGGGCTGCGCTGCCCTCCGCCATGACAGTTTCGTCTTTCTGCGTCTTTCGCGTGATTGATAATTTTGGAGTAGTAAGATTCAGCTGATAAAGATATTCTTCATTTGAAGAATGTACATTCTTACTTGAAGTTTTGCTCATGAACTAGAAAGGTCAGCCTTGATTGCCACACGTTGAAGTATTCACGTTGCACTACATCAACCTGTATCATCTTTATTTCGGAGCAGATCTTCGCCTCATGTAGGGCGAAATAGACAAGAATCAAGCCCGAAGCAATTTGTAGAACAATTGTGCCGAGGACTTCTGGAAAGGTGAAATAATTGATGGCCGTACTTTTGTGTACCCATGCTGGTTGTTCAAGCCCGTGTGTAATGTAATTAGTTAACGTCATGAATAAAATTTCTCCGACGTGTTTCGTAACATACCTCCGAACCAAGGTTCGAGTATACCTCCGGGTCAAGGTTTCGCAGAAAGACGAAACTGTCATGGCGGAGGCCAGTGCAGCCCGCCAGAGGGCGGGCGGTGGGAGGGGGGGGGGCGGCACTTTATTATTATTTTGTAAATAAATACTTAAAAATTATTTTCCAAATTTTGAAATACTTGGAAATCGATTTTCCAAATCATTTAGCATCGATCTGAAGAAAAAAAAATGAAATCGGTCAACTTGTTTGCTAACTATACGTTTAATAAATTTTCATTGATTATTCATTATCCATTCTTTTCCAAACTACGTGAATGATTTTCCAAATTTGTCCAAATGATTTCCAAATTATTGGGTACATTTATTTTCAAATTGGTTGCAGTAGTTTGCCAAGTATACTGAGGTGCATATTTCGGCGACACATATTGTTCCTAACCTCCTTACCTCCGTCATCAAACGGACGGATTTAATGGCGTCATGAGTGTATGGTAGCGCGCTGCGGGCGTATATCGGAGCGCTTTCACAGCGCTTCCAGCACTAGCAGTGAAACAAGAAACACCCTACATCTTATTAATAACATCTAGTAAGTTTCTAAACTGCTGCTGCTGTTCAGTGCCCATGAAATGGGACCCCAGGATATATCACCAACAAACCGACGAACTATAATTGGCATTCATTTGTTTTTCATAGGCAACTTCTTTTTCGATATTTTGCTAATAACACACTCGATTGTAATCGCCATCAATTCGAAAGAAAACATTCCTGTGCAATCATCACATCACAGCATAATAATTACGACGTGCCTGATAGACATATCGCATCGAATTTACGATACCGGAAGCCTTGCTATATTATTGCGGACCACTCGTGGATGCGTTTATTTGGATCCGTGTTGATTATGGCCAGCGGGATCCCACTCAATTGGATGATTTGGTAGGAGGTTTTTCAATGCTACTAACCCTCAAATTTATTATATCAAAACATTGTTGGTGTCATTGACGCACCTAGTTCCCTCCATAATGAAGCATCGTCTTCCTAGGATGTTGATGAACATCAGTTGGGGACTCAATTGGTTGCAGAAATGTTGTTTAGAGGCGCAGAGGATGTTTCCTCTTATCAACAATATTTTAGTAGGAGAAGGAAATTTCTACATATATAGGGATTTTTTTGGTCAAGTTTACGTACATAAGTGTACGTACCTAAAAACCTCTCATCAAAATAAGAGCCATACAAAATAACACGGAGTGAGACTCTACTGATTATGGCCATGTATACACCGAATGTGCACCGAACAGTGATGCGGTACGCATAAAGGGCGATCTACATAGGAACGGGAACGGGAACGTTCCAATGTAGACCGCCCTTAAGGTTAAAAATACATGGAGCGTCATAAACTACGTTTACACGGCGCTCTTATTTCGGTTGAGTAGCACCCGATGTAGTTAAAACCGGTGTTAAAATGCGTGTAGACGGTATTCAACATCCGAAATAACTGAACCGAAATAAGAGAGGAATAAAGATGCTTGTGCACGCTACCGGTTTAACTACATCCGTTACGGCGCCGTCAAGAGCAAGAGTTCCTATGAAACTTACGAACGCATGAGCACTTCACATTCAGATCACGCCTCTATTACAAAAAATACAAAGACAACTCGAAACGACGCTACAAAGATATCTGTGGGGCATCAAGGAAACTAAATATTTCTCACAATTAGTGCATGGTAGGAAAATGATGAAAAACAGGGACAGAAATCCCTTTTTTTGTTGGTAAGCCTTCGCACTTGTCAGCGTACTTTCATCCGGGACAATTATACTCGAGCCCTAGATTATTCCTTTCGGGTAAACAGTCGCGTTTGAACGGGTTATACTACACCGGATGTTACTAAACCGGAATAATGACGCCGTGTAAACATAGTCATAGACTTATATATGAATAGTCCCGGTTTTGTTCGGGCGTATGGAGTGTAGAGGAAAGGAGAGGTATCTTATATGGGAGAAAAGTTGAATGTTTTCGACGGGAAACCACAAATAACGATTCCAGAACCCATCAGAATAGCGCTAGTGTAGCAAAAGGATAAGGCCTGAAGTTAAGAGTAGTAAACGAGGTGAAGTATGCCCAAGGTATGGAGTGTAAAGGTTAGGAGAAATATCTCGTATGGGTTTTTAACTGAAAAAGTGTCTACCAAAATATATATAATAAGGATTCCATAAGTAACCTGAATAGGGCTTATGTAGCATAAAAGAGGGTCTGAAATTACCGGTAATCCGTGACGGTAGCATATGAAGTGAAAGTGCGCTTCGTTTGAAATGTAGAACTTATGCCACAGTGGCGCCATCTTAGTGTATTCGATTTTATGGATACTTTCTAATATATAGAGATACTTCTTCTTACCTCTACACTCCATATTCGGGCGGTCGTGGACACTGAAATATAACTATGCTGGAAGAGGTACTAGGCTCACAGTTCTGTGTAAGAGAGAAAAAAATTCGTGAGCCTACCTGTCTTTGTCGTACAGTCCATTCAAAAACTGACGTTAAATCGCTCAGAGGAACAGGCAGTTGAACACTCAAAGCAGAGACGACTAAGTTTTGAATTAGATTATCCAGCGCATGGTTTACTCCTTAGAGCGCATGCGCAGAGAGATGAAAAAGGACAAGTGGCTTCACCAAGTCTATGCTATAAACTAGACGTAAGGTCGACGGCGCATGCGCATATCTAATATAATATATATGCGCATGCCAAGGGAAAAGGGTGAGAATGGCAGGGAGCATAGAAGACCGTGGTGTGGGCATACTCCAGCCCATGTAGCAGCGAGCGGAATTAAAACCGGAGCTCGTTAAGGCACCACACGGCTTCATTGGAATAAGGGCTTCGTTTCCAGACCTGTATGTACACACGAGTGCATTAATGCCAGGACCTGTTAATAAGTTGGCTGCGCTGCACTCGCATGCAATATGCTCCTTACACTGCAGCCAACTTACCTTAACAGGTCCAGGCATTAATTCCCCCTGGTGTAGATACAATCGCTATCATTTGTAATTCGTAACTACTCTATATTTACATTCCTCTCTGCGCCCATATGGCAGAACTGGAAGCAACAAGAATGTGAATATAGAGTGGTTACGACCACGTTACGACTTACAAATTCGTTTACCAGGCATTAATGATGGCATCGAGCTAAATGTAAAGAGGAAACTATCCTATGTTGAGCGCCGTTCGGCTGCAGAGAGAGAGAGAGCAGCTTTAGCGCTTGATGAATGATAGCGAATGTATGACCGTGGTCGGCACCGTAGGTTCTCGTCCGCGATATTTCTATCTACACAATTAGAAAATGTAAAAGAAACGATCAGAATACTTCAATTTTGGAGGTAAAACTGAAGAATATCAGTGAAAACAAAGCACATGGCAGTTCAGAAATTTCGAAGAATTAAAAAATAACCGAATTTAGAAATAGCACAGCACCATTACCAAAATCAATTAAACACACGATAATTGTATTACTATAATGAAATCACCGCTATTTGAACTGAACTTTACACCTACATGAGTAACAATCTTGGTGATTTAACAAACTTCACAAGACTGTGTTGCAACTGAAAACTGGAGCTGCTTTTATATCGAACTAGTTGATAGACATTGTAATACAAAATCCTATATTCGTGCCCAGAGTAACAGAAATCTCTGGTTCCATGATCGAGGTTCGGTAGCTGATAGGTGAAATTCGCAAGACGTTTCTTGATGTTAATCTTGGACGAATTCGAGAATACGCGGTCATTTCACTGAAAATTACATATTTTCCTATGTCATTTTGGGTTACCGTAATTTTCAACGTAGATTATGCCTACTGGGGACACCATATGAAAAAAACGCGAACCACGTACTTTACCTCCCGAGTGACGCGAAAAGAAGCATATGCAGAAATATCGGGTTTGAAATAGTACATTACGCAACTAGCGCGTAAAAAGGCTTTTAGATCCTTAAATCCTTCAAAACAGATCGATTGGAAATGGCGTGAAACAGATTTATAACCTGGCGCAAATGAACTTTTTTTTAGCATTTGTTTATAACAATTATGCAAAATTCCTAAAGAAAAAAAAATCTCGCCAAGTATAGCGCGATCGATTGGAAATCGCGTGAAACGGATTCTCAACCTGACGAGAAATGACTTATATTGACGAAAAAATTGTTGCTTTTGTTTCATCTCCTTACTCGGTCGAATCTCGCAACTCACGTTGCGCGAAAAGGCAACGAGATGACATTTTCAATCGTAAGTACGCACAGTCCGCGTATTCACGGCATTTAAAGGTTTCGGATTCGCTCGGTTCGATTCAGAGACCCGAACGTTGGCTATCACACAATAGGCCGCTGCTTTTCACCTCTATCAAGCTAGAAACACCACATGATCGAATCGAATTCTGCGATATTTGAGAATTAAGTGCTAATTAGATGCTAATTAAATGCTCTATTGCCGAATTAAGTGCTCTTCATCTTTTGAAAAATACCCGTGGTGTTGCTAGCTTGAGATCATGCTAGAAACACCTCAACTGAAGGAGGACCAATTTCGAAAAACTGTTTGGGCAGGAATTAAGTGCTAATTAGATGCTCCACGAAAATCCATCGCCCGAATTAGGTGCTCCACCCCTTTGATTTTTTTCCGATTTTACAAGTTTTTCTTTGGACGTTTCAGCTTGAAAACATCGTCGAATCGAATAATTTCCGAACGACGACCAATTTCGAAAAACTGTTCGCACAGAAATTAAGTGCTAATTAGATGCTTCACGAAAATCCATCGCCCGAGTTAAGTGCTCTTCATTTTTTGAAAAATACCCGTGGTGTTGCTAGCTTGAAAACGTCGTCGATTCGAATAATTTCCGAACGACGACCGATTACGGAAAAACTGTTCAAAATTCACGCACACTGGATTTGTCTCAGAATATTAAACTCACATAGCGTGATGCTGGTTAGGCGATTCCAAAAAAGAAAGGAAAACATTTTTCCTCTGACTTTAGAGGTCGTCCACCACCATAATATTCCATGGGATATCATCTTTCAATGATAAGCATTGCTACAAAAAAAATTGGACTAGTTTTGATATGTAGCCCTGATTCGAAATATTCTGTTTAATATTCTGTAAAATATATTTTGTTTTATGAAAAACTTCATCCGAAACAAAAGTTGGGGAAATTTGTTCTCTGCAATAATGGTCATCAAGATTTTCATTGGCATGAAGTCGATGATGAGAGTCGTGAGGCCGCTAGAGGCACTGGATATACATACGTATATTCTTACCCGACTCGACATAGATTATATTGCAACTTGTAATACGTGTTGTACAATGATGGGTAGATAAATGAAGTAATTTCAATTAATGTAAC
Source organism: Arge pagana (assembly GCA_963969455.1). Taxonomy (NCBI): domain Eukaryota; kingdom Metazoa; phylum Arthropoda; class Insecta; order Hymenoptera; family Argidae; genus Arge; species Arge pagana. Next base: position 18,239,783 of record OZ018311.1, on the reverse strand, counting down.
AGATGAAATTTTGAAACCAAAACAATACAGTGTGAATAACAAGCCGTTAGGCTCATCAAGAGCTATGAATTTCTTTAGGCGTGAATTGAGCAAAAATTACACGATTCAACTTTTAAAACAATGATAATTACAAAATTGATTTTTTAATGGATCGATCGCGCACATCTTTCGTGTAGTACAAGATGAAAATTATAGCTACCGCAAGTACACATATGTGACGCGATAGGAATGTCGTTTCTAGAAATTAACTTTCTTCCGCACAAAATTGAGCTACTTGAAAAATCGGAAAAAATCAAAGGGGTAAAGCACTTAATTCGGACGATGGATTTTCGTGGAGCATCTAATTAGCATTTAATTCCTACCCAAACAGTTTTTCGAAATTGGTCCTCCTTCGGTTGTGGTGTTTCTAGCATGATCTCAAGCTAGCAACACCACGGGTATTTTTCAAAAGATGAAGAGCACTTAATTCGGCAATAGAGCATTTAATTAGCATCTAATTAGCACTTAATTCTCAGATATCGCAGAATTCGATTCGATCATGTGGTGGTGTTTCTAGCTTGATAGAGGTCTGCTTTTCGTGTGTGGTAGCCAGCAGATCGCATGGTGGGGCTGAGCAATTCGCAGCCTTGAGCGCTGCGGAACGATGCTTCGGGTGCGTTCGGTCTTTCGAAACATTCCGAAGCACTCCGAACGCTTTGCGCTACACCGACATACTAGTGATGACGATTTTGCTGAATGTATCGATATTTGGTATCGATACGTATTGGTGGTCAGAGTATCGATACAGGCACAATATCGGGAATGCAATATCGATATCACCGATATCGATACTCAACAAAATGCAAACAATTTTTTTGAATGATTCTTCATTTTTTATATTTATAAAAAAAGCACAGATATCGAACATTATAACAAAAATACACAAAAGTAATATACAGTAGGGTGCTTTTTTTCGCTCCCGGCCTGAAATTTTGTTGGAAATACCCAAAAAAAAATCCCTGAAAATTTGAGCACTTAATATTAATACTAAGTACTCGCTCACAGTGTGTGAAGATTTTCCATTTCAAATACACGTAAACTTTGATATATTTTATTTTTATTTTTATAGCTCAGCGGCATTTTATGGTATCAGCTCGTCCAAAGTCGAGATTTTCTCAGAATTGAATGTTCTACAAAAGTGCCCATTTCGGCGTAGTTGTAACTCACATCGGCAAGGTAGTACGAGTCACTAAACTTAATTCTTTCATAGAATTCGCGTTTTTCTGTCATTATCTCATGAATAACAAGACCTGCAGAGAAAATGTAAATGACAAACTTGTAGGAAATTTAATTTCCTATAAAAAAGGTAGAGTGAACCAAATCGCTAAGATCGATATTTCTCGAGATATTGAGCCTTGAATTTATTTTTGTATGAAATTTATTTTATGAAATATTTATACGAATTTATTTGTTTTGGCTTTATGTGTTATGGCCCCCTACGCCACATATCAAATAAAAAAACGGTTGTATCGAGATTTCGATATTCATGTATTGAGTATCGATACTTGCAAATATCGTTACGGAAAGTATCGATACAAAATATCGATATTTGGGGCAAAGAGTATCGATATTCCAAATATCGATACTGTATCGCCCATCACTACTACATACGACTGTTTGAATAAAATGGGGCGCCGTCGGTCCACGATTTGGCTGTATTGCATATATTAAAGCACATGGCGTCTGCAAAATATCGAGGAGTGTCGAAAAAGTTTGATGTGAATCGCACGCCTAGTCAACCGAAGAAACGAAAAACCATAAGTTTAGTTTTTGACGAAGCAAAACGACGGTAAATACCAAACGCTGCTATCTATGTGCGAAAAATCTGTTTCCTAACCGCAACCTAACCTAAAAATATTGTAAACATGAGTCCTAAATTATTATGATGTTTCAGCGAATTCTTAGGCGGTTTTCACAAGCGAAAACTCGAACGAAAGAAAAAAGCAAAGGAAGAACTAGACAAGCAACTAAAAGAGGAAAGAAAACGAATCAAACAAGATGTAAGCTCATCTTCTTTTTACATACAAGTAAATTTGTCATAAATTCATCATATAAAAATCAACTTAGGGATCAATTAAATTATCGGAAATAATACGATGTCGCTCAATAGATCATAGTTTTTTTATAATATCTCATTAGATGATCGAAAACGATCAATATATATTCTTTAGCTGTAAGTTATTACAATCATTTTGATACAGATGTTATTCTATTCTGTTCGTCAAGTATTATTGATTGGTTTAGGAAGAATTATCATTAAAAATGATTGACCATAATAATTCATCAATGCGCATTCTAAAAATCTCATCATTGGTGTTTGCGTGTGATCATGTAAAACAAGAAAAACTTTTAATTTTCTTGAAATAATTATAAACCAAGCATTGGTATTCGCTTGAAAAGTTACTGAATAACGACACTTGTCAACAGGCACGCGAGAGTTACAAGAAGATGTTGGTTTCTCGACGAGATGTACCAGAATTGGAAGAATTACTTGCGAAAGAGGAATATGAAGTAGATGGACATACAGTTAGTGTATTGGAATTGAATACAGCTGATTTAGCTGAACAAAATAACTGGATAGGACAAAATAGAACGACATATGAAAATGATAACGAAAATGAACAAGATGATGCTGAAGATGAACAGGAAGATGTGGACAATAAAGTGATTGGCATGGAACTAGAAGAGAAAGAAATCAAGAAAGTGACAACTGATAAATGCAACGAAAATGCAACAAATCTGTCTAAGACAAAAAGCAAAAAAGAAGTTAAACGTGTTATAAGAAAACAAGCTACAAAACAGGTGCAAAAGAGCAGAGCTTTTCAAATGAAACAAAAAATTGAACGGCAGAAAAATAAAAAAATTTCGCTACAGAAAAAAATGTTGCGAGATAAGTCATCTAAGAAAGGAAAATTTACAGGGGAACACCAAGGGAAGTCGAAACGAAAGACACGTCGATAGTGGAAGTTCAATATTTTACTTAGAATAAGTAAACACTAATAATTATCATGTACAATTCTGTCCATACATGTTCCAATTATATTACCCAATTAATTTCCACATTTGTAAAAAAGCTGGAGTTTTCCTTCTCATTTTTATGTGTTCATTAATCGATATCCATTTCTGTCTCTCAAATATCAGTAATAATGAATCGCTCAAACGTCTTGCAAAATTTTTCGTTGTAGCTGTACAGTTTCAATGACCTAATGCAGTACAGGTTTATGAAACTCGATCAAAGGTGGTGAAATGAACTGCAGTATCATATTTAGTCATTGTTGAAACATTATCTGCAATATTTTGCAAGCCTGATATTGAATCATTGATATTTATTGAATGAAATAAATACTTTCCACTTGAAAAAGTCAAATGATACTGGAATATAAATAGATCTCAGATGTTCCATCCAATGGAAGAATGATACTTTCGTTTCACCCAACCCAACCCAACCCTTTTTTTTTTTTTTTTTTATAGTGGAGAAATCCTGCATGGATACGACGAATTGTAGGGAGACAACTCGCCGCATGCCAGACTCTTACTGACTAAAACTCCACTTCCACTCACACCACCGTCCCCCTGTGTTCGCTTTCGCATTCTACCAAGTGGGGACGGTGGTGGGCCCGAGGCTCTTCTCGTGGCCGAGCGCGCGCGCACGCTCAGCCCCAGACCAGTGGCAGGGAGAGGGCCGGGTCAGCCCTCCCCCTGTTCGCGCCGCCCATTTTTTGACCGGGTGATCAGCTCCCCCTGATCACCCGGTGGGCCGGGCTACGGAGGCCGCCTGGCGTCGGCAATCGCCCTGCGGCGGCCTCCGCGGCCCACTCTCCGACCGCGGAGAAGGGCGTGAATCTCACGCTCCCTCTCCGCGGCCTCCTTGGCGCTCATGACCTTCTCCGCGAAGGTCACGAGCGCCCTCCAGGCCTCCTCGCTGTCGACGATGCGTCTCAGCACCGCCGACAGCAACCCAACCCAACCCAACCCAACCCAACCGTTAGGAAGTTGAAACGAGTATACATTCATTTCGAGTTGGGTTCGTCGATTCTTTGTATTTTCGTTAAATTTCAGGTACTTTTATTTGTTAATAAATTTTATTTCATATAATCTTGATTTCCTATCTTTTACCATTTTTGCAAAGTCTAGTTAACAATTTTTAATTCATATTGAAAATAGTAGTATTATACTCCGTTCACTAAATGAACGACCACAGATCGAAACCAAATGCGTCCAGTTCGGTCAGATCCTGTGGACCGCCCCGCCTACTGTACCCTCTAAAACCTCAGTATACTTGGCAAACTACTGCAACCAATTTGAAAATAAATGTACCCAATAATTTGGAAATCATTTGGACAAATTTGGAAAATCATTCACGTAGTTTGGAAAAGAATGGATAATGAATAATCAATGAAAATTTATTAAACGTATAGTTAGCAAACAAGTTGACCGATTTCATTTTGTTTTCTTCAGATCGATGCTAAATGATTTGGAAAATCGATTTCTAAGTATTTCAAAATCTGGAAAATAATTTTTAAGTATTTATTTACAAAATAATAATAAAGCGCCGCCCGCCCTCTGGCGGGCTGCGCTACCCTCCGCCATGACGGTTTCGTCTTTCTGCGTCTTTCGTGGTTGTTGGGAGATTAATAAAAGGGCCCTGCTAGTGAAAAAATATCGAACTATATCAATGAAATTCATTTTAATATTTCAAGTCTCGAAAGGGGAAAAAAAGTTACTTTATAAGAAGCCTTTGAGAAGCAGAACGTCGGAGAAATTTTATTCATGACGTTGACTAATTACATTACACACGGGCTTGAACAACCAGCATGGGTACACAAAATTACGGCCACGAATTATTTCACCTTTCCAGAAGTCCTCGGCACAATTGTTCTATAAATTGTTTCGGGCTTGATTCTTGTCTATTTCGCCCTGTATGAGGCAAAGATCTGCTCCGAAATGAAGATGATACAGGTTGATGTAGTGCAACGTGAATACTTCAACGTGTGGCATTCAAGGCTGACCTTTCTAGTTCATGAGCAAAACTTCAAGTAAGAATGTACATTCTTCAAATGAAGAATATTTTTATCAGCTGAATCTTACTACTCCAAAATTATCAATCACACGAAAGACCCAGAAAAACGAAACTGTCATGGCGGAGGGCAGCGCAGCCCGACAGAGGGCGGGCGGCGGGTGGGGGTGTGGCGGACTCGCCACCAGCAATGACGACTCCGAGCAGTCAGCGCCAACGGCGGAAACAATTATTAATTCCGCGTTCCGAAGATTCCAACGTTCCTTTCTAACGGTCATGTCCCTTCCCGCTACACTTGTGGCCGCGCGACAGATCGTGTTTCATTCTAAAGTTCAACGCAAAAAAATATAAATGTTATTTTGTTTTAATTAAATAAATATTAAGTGTTCAGTATTACCCGGACTCAAGTGTCTCCAGTCATTGACCCAATAACCCACAAATTGGTGACCCCGATGTGATGAGTAACGTTGTTGTCCTTGTTTTTGTTCGGAGTCGTTGTTGGTCTGGTAATCTCGATGTACTGTCCAAGAAGATCTGCATACTGATTGTTAACCGAATTTATGGTGGAAATACTGTGAGTCGTCGTTTCCATGACAACTCCTGAGGTAGAGAGCGATGTGACCGAGTCAATAAGTCTATGAGTTTTGAGATCGATCAGTAAACCATAATGTGCAATGAAATCGGCTCCAAGAATGGCTGACCTTACCTCGGCTATAATGAAGGACCATTTGAACGGCCGACGAAGGCCCAAATCGAGGGTCATTACCATCGTTCCGTAGGTGGTGATTTCTGTGGAGTTAGCAGCATATAGTTTGAGTGTATCACAGCGTAATTTTTGAGTGATCAGACTTGAGGGCACTATAGTGACGACCGATCCGGAGTCGTCCAAGTATCTGACGTTTGTCGCCTTGTCGAACACGTGGAGACGGATTTCTGCTACCTGTTGGAGTCGAGTGCTGCCTGCGACCGTCTGATCCGTTGACAGCACCTCTAGTTTTCCGATTGTTGAGGTGTTTTCCCGAACATACACGGCAGACGACAGAGTTTGGTTTGTAGACCGTATTTTGCGTGGTAATGGCATACCCCAGCGTTTCGTGTTTGGGATTTGCCGCGAGAACGAGACCGTCGCTGAAAACCATTGTTATTGTTGTTGTCGTTATCACGACAATAATTATTCTGCGAGTTTTTGTTGTAAGACTGTCGCAGATCGTTTTTTAAGGCTTCGTGTGACGCAAGGAGATTGGCGAGGCTTTTTTCGATCAAAGTCATTCGTGATTCCAAAGAAGTAACCGCTGCGACTTCCGGAGACTGAGTATTTTGAGAAACAGCCATGACGCAGGAACCTCCGCAGCTCTCAATCATTGCATCCGCCGTCTCAGCGATTTTCGACAGCGTCGAGTCGGTACAACCAACCAGATATGTTCTAATGTTCGTCGGCATGCACTGTAAGAAACGTGAGCGTAGGAAATCTTCGTGGACAATGTCGCCTCCTAGCTCTCGCATTTCTCTCAACAATTGCGTGGGTCGTTTGTTACCCAGCTGCAGCTCGTTCAAGAATTTCTGTATCTGTCGCTCTTTCGAATCGGTCAGGCGACGAAGTAGAATTGTTTTGAGAGCTGAATACTTATCGTTTTCTGGAGGTCTTCGTAAGAAGTCGGAGATCTGCGCCATTATGTCCGGCGTCAAGGCTTCGAAGACCAGATCGTATTTCCGGGTGTCCTTGGTTATTCGCCGATTTTTGAAGATTGACTCGGCTTGATTGAACCAAATGTCTGGGACGTTTCCGAGAAATGTTGGTAGGCTAACGATTGACACTTCTTCCACATCGAAACGAACGGCGCTCCCGTAGTTCAGCATTTTCGTCGGCTCGTCGGTGAGAAATTATCAGCGCTTCGAACTGAGATCGAATACTTGCTTGAATTAGGCATGATACGTCCATCCAAAAGCGACTGGGCAAGTCCTGTTCATCTAGTAAAAAAACAATCTGGAGCCTGGCGTCTCTGCGGCGATTTCAGAGCTCTCAACGCGAAAACGGTGCCTGATCGATATCCGATCGCCCACAGTCACGATCTCTTCCACGGTCTGTACGGAAAAACAATATTTTCAACTCTCGACCTCACCAAAGCCTATCATCAAATTCCCATGGCGGAAAATGACATCAAGAAAACTGCAATTACGACTCCACTGGGACTCTACGAATTCCTCGTCATGCCATTCGGGCTCAGAAACGCATCGCAAACGTTCCAGAGATATATGGATTCGATCTTCAGAGATCTAGACTTCGTCATTGTTTACATCGACGACATCCTCATCGCTTCCAAGACTCCCGAGGAACATCAACAACATCTCAAAATCGTATTCGACAGACTACGTCAAAACGGACTCACGATCAACACCAATAAGTGCGTTTTGGGAAAACCCGAACTTACCTTCTTGGGATTCACGATAAACCGCGACGGTTACAAACCTCCGGATGACCGAGTGAGCGCGGTGGCAAATTACCCAAAGCCAGCAACTATTCAAGATCTGCGACGATTCCTGGGGATTGTCAACTATTATCGACGAAGCATTCCCAGTGCGGCACGAATTCAAGCTCCTCTCTACGAATACCTGAAAGAATCAAAAAAGAACGACAAACGAGCGATCCCGTGGACATCCGAGACAGAACGGGCGTTCGAAGAGTGCCGAACGAGCGTAACAAAAGCGACAACAACAACGTTTGTTTCACCGGATGGTCCGCTCATCTTGACAACAGACGCCTCAGATACAGCCATTGGCGCGTGTCTGGAGCAGATGGTCGGCAAAATTCAAAAACCTGTGGGATTTTTCTCTCGCAAACTCAGCCCAGCTGAAAAAAATTACAGCACGTACGACAGAGAATTGTTGGCGATTTTCGCGGCAGTGAAATTCTTTTTCCACATCCTTGATGGTCGACATTTCGTCATTCGAACCGACCACAAGCCTCTGATCTACGCATTTCAACGGAACTCCGACAAAATCTCGCAACGACAAATTCGTCAACTTGATTTTATTGGACAACATTCAACCGAAATAATCCACGTAAGTGGAGACGACAACATTGTCGCCGATGCACTCTCTCGCATCGAGCACGTCAATCGTATCGACATGCCCAGAGTCCTTTCGGCACAACGGATTCAAGACGCACAGCAAGAGGACGAGGAACTTGAGAAACTTCTGCGCAACAAGACTTCACTGCAGCTTCAACAACTCTCCGTCGAACCAGGTATCGATGTTTATTGCAACATAACTTCCGGTATCGTACGTCCTTACATTCCTCAATCTCTACGTCGAGAGGCCTTCGACTCGATCCATTCTTTGTCTCACCCAAGTGGACGAAGCACCTGCCGTCTCCTAAAAGAAAAATATGTTTGGCCCGGTATCAAAAAGGATGCTCTTGAGTGGTCGCGATACTGTGAACCATGTCAACGGTCCAAGGTCAACAAACACAATCGACTTCAACCCAAACACATCGACATTCCTGACGGGCGATTTAACCACATTCACATGGATCTCATCGAACTCCCCGTTGTCAACGATTTTCGGTATTGTTTAACAATCATCGATCATTTCACCAAGTGGCCGGAGGCTATTCCGCTCAAGAACATGACTGCGGATACGGTGGCTACAGCATTCTACAATAACTGGATTTGTCGTTTCGGCCCACCATTGACGATCACGACTGATCAAGGTCGTCAATTCGAGAGTTCATTGTTCTCATCGCTCGCTAAATTAGTCGGCTCCAAACGCATCCGAACTACGGCATATCATCCAGCCTCGAACGGAATCGTCGAACGGTGGCATCGCACTTTAAAAGCTGCGCTTATGTGCAACAGGCAAGTCCCATGGATCGAGCTCTTACCAACAGTCTTGCTTGGGCTTCGGACGGCGTATAAAGAAGACATCGGAGCTTCCTGTGCCGAGATGCTGTACGGAAACAACATACGTGTGCCCGGTGAATTCTTCATCTCACAAGATTTCGCTGTCGAGCCTGGAATATTCCTACAAAAATTCAGAGAGCACATCAGAGGGATTCGTCCTACGCCGACAGCACACCATAACAAAGCGCGAATGTTCGTGCTCAAGGACATCGATAAATGCTCACACGTGTTTTTACGAAACGACGCGGTAAAGCCACCGCTCGAACCACCTTACTCCGGACCCTTCAAGATCGTTAAGAGACTGGACGACCGCCGTTTTATCATCGAAACAAATGGAGAAGAAAAAACTGTCTCAATCGAACGTCTGAAGCCTGCCTACATCGTCAAAAATGACGAATCCGACGAGAAAACACCACAAGACACAAAAATGGAGCAACATCACTGGGGATCGTCAATGGACCCTCCAATCAAAACTTACGAGAAGAAAAAAGTCTCGTTCCCTACCATAGAGATATAAGAATAGAGTAGGGAAGGTGGCTCAGAGCGTGTCTCTGGACTAGAGAGAGAAAGAGCAAGTCAGAGGATACCTTTCTCTGTCTACTGGCGCGTGCGCAGTCGCGCGCTTGGGGAAGTGGGGATTCGAATGAAACCAGGAGCATGTAAATGTCATTATTCCATATAATTTAAAAATAATATTTTTACTAATAATTATTCACTAATAAATAATAAAAGCAGTTAATGGAAATTTCGAATAATGAAAACATAAGTATAATGAAAAAGAGAAATTTATTCGAATAAAACATTTATTCAAATAACTCATCTCTTAAAAACTAAAGCTTGACAATACAATAACATTCTTATATTTCATTCGCCTCTGAAAATCGTTAATTTATTGTACTGCATCCTTATTCTATTTTTAATATCACAAAGTTTATCACCTTCATGTTTCAACCTTTTATCAATATAATTTTGCACTATTAGATAAATCAACTGATGACGATGATCATACATTGGCTCTTGCTCTAAGGTGTGACTATTCTTGTCTAAAATATGCGGAGGTAACATTTTCAATGTTTCTGTTACTAACTTAAAACTAATATCCTTACTAACTAAACAGTTCTTATGCATACGTATCACTTTCTCAGCAATGTGACAAATAAATGAAACGTCATCTGACGCATAGTTTAAGCCACCTCTATTTTTCAATCTTGTTAAAGCAGATTCTTGAGTAATCGTTCCATTTAGCATTTCCAAGCAATTTTTACATTGTATGCGTTTTTTTATTGAATAAACTACTGCTCCAGCCACGTGATTGATTACGTGGTCCTGGTATTCACTTTGGACCCATTTGTGTGCATTTGAATAATCGTGTTCGACTAGATTATAATTAACATGCAAAAAATCTTTAGTTGGAAAAGATTGATGTTGAGTTCGTTTTTTTTTCTTATCTTCTTTGGTATATTCTTCTCAAAAAGCTCATCTCCTTCATCAAGATCAAGTACTTCTGAATCTTTAAGGACACAGTCTATACTTGCCTCAGATGCAAGAAACGTTTCATCTTGTGGTACGCAATTTGCAGATCTTGGCACTGAAACATCAATCTTATTCCGCAACAATTTCTTGAATGCAGACTGGAATTGCACTGTTGTGGGGTTATTGGAAAACCCATTCATACGTCGTATTATTGAAAAAAACATTTCTACGTGATCTTGAAAGATTTTATACGAAAGAAAATAATTTATCATTTTCTCGTTGAAAAGTTTCTCACAGAGGCTGTAAAGATTTTTCAGGCATATAATAAAACCGACAAAACCAGTACGGGCTTGCGTCGCAGTTAACACAGACTTACGGATAATTTGTGCACTTTCACTATTATTTACACAGTTCGGGGAACTGCTTTCTTTGTTATCAGTCGTATTTTTCTTTGGCTTGACTTTAATTTTTACATCAATTTCTAATTTTTCTATATATGCGATCCAGCTATCAATTTTACTTTTCAAATCTTGTAAATTTTCTTCATTTATAGCGTTTCTTCCTGGAGTTTTACAGAAAAAATTCTTTGTGTTAAGTGCATCAAAGATATCATTAAAAATTTGGCAAAACTGTGATGTGGCAAAAGATCCAACAAACTTACTATCTTTCAGTGAAAACTCCAGGAAGTTTAATGCTTTGCAAGTACTGTTGCTTAAAACTTGTGCTGCAAGGTAAACTTTCATTATTTCATTTTGGAAATGTACATGTCTATTTTTGATCTTACATGCACAGTGAACTCCTTCTTGGTATTGTGTATCGTTAAGTTGGCTAATAAAATACCAATTAATAATTTCTGTACCATTGTAAATAATCGGACCTTTCAGCGCAAAATAGTTCCTGATGAGTTTCAACATATGGCATGGATCAAAGAAAACGTAAATTGGTTCCGAAGTGCATGGGTGATCAAAGAAAGGTCGGAAACTATCATCAGTGTAATCGAAATTAGCTCCTAATTCTTTACAAGCTTTTTGATTTGAATCGTCTCCGTCGAAGCACAGGCTAATAACGTTAATATGTTTTTCATTTAATTTAAGTAGGAGATCTTTAAGCAAAATCGATTTCTCCACACCGGACAGAGAGTTAGATAAATAGTAAGCTACCGGAGTTTTGAAACCACCATTAATGTTAACTAACATAAAAACTAGCGCTTTGCTAGCTTGCAACCCTTTCCCACTTGTATCAACTTCTTCGAGTTGTCCGCCTAAATCTACCAGTCCCTTCCACTCATGTGACTTATTACAATACGACGTCCATTGCTTGATGCCCATCTCGTCAAATGTAACATTGAAAATTAATTGTTTTCCTTTTTCCTTCTCCTTTGATACCAAGTCAGATACATGTTCGATTGCATCATGACAAATTCCTGGTCTGTTATTTTTGGAGCAGTCCGAGCTGTTCAGTGTTTCTATGCATGGTAAACATTTTGCAAAGCTTCTCCTCACCATCTCATAAGCAGCTGGAGAATAGAAGTGTAACGTCCTTGCAAAATTTTTGAGATGGGCCGGAAAAGCAGCTGTAGGCTTTCTGTCTTTCATTCGGTAAATAAGTTGTTTCACATGCTCCGGTAATTCCTGCCGAAAAGAAAATATAATAATATTTTTCGAGTAAGATTTAAGAGATTTGAAGAGAAATACTTTTACGAGCTCTGTGATTCACAAATTAAAGAATTCAGATGGAACAGTTTAGCAATATGCAGCAAAAAAGCAAATTGAAATGACAGTTACATATGTGAGACAATACTACTTTATCCTATTCTCTGCGTCCAGCCACTGTAGGGAAATTTTTTTGAAAATGATAACATTTTATTATCTAATTATTATTGAAAAAACCTGCTAAACAGAATTCCTAAACTTTTCTTCATATTTATTTCATTCATGTAATTTAATCTATTTGATTCTTCAGGAAATTTATATAAAAAATGTACCAAGTATGCTTAAAAAATAATTCAGTTGAATTTTAAAATCAAATAAAATCGGAAAAAAATGAAAACAAGATCTATAATCATTTTTTGGTTGTGGAGAATAGGGTAAATGTAGCTTAGTTAGTTATTTGTAGTTGACGACTTTATTGAGCAAAGTTAAATATAAGTTCATGCGCAGCTTAATTGCATCAGATAGATATATTTTCAGTTCCATTATGTACAATTTGTTCTCAGCTTAATAACTGCAGTACAGTAGAACCTCGATTATCCGAACTAATTGGGACCTAGCCTAGTTCGGATAATTCAAAATTCGGATAATCGAAAATTAATTTTTATCTCAAAGAATAATTAAGAGATGCGACGCCAAGTTCAAAATCAAACTTATGAAACATGCGAACTATGTACCCAAAGTGAGCAAAAAATTTTTTTTGCCAATAATTCATGTTTCCATTTGCGAGATTCAAGGAACAAATAAAAACTGCGGGTAACTCCAGTCTTATGTACAATTATTTGAATGTGTTTGTTTCAATTAACCTTCAAGTATTGAATTACAGATACTTGGAAATTGATTTTCCAAATCATTTAGCATCGATCTAAAGGAAAAAAAATGAAATCGGTCAACTTGTTTGCTAACTATACGTTTAATAAATTTTTTCATTGATTATTCATTATCCATTCTTTTCCAAACTACGTAAATGATTTTCCAAATTTGTCCAAATGATTTCCAAATTATTGGGTACATTTATTTTCAAATTGGTTGCAGTAGTTTGCCAAGTATACTGAGGTCCCTCTAAACGCTGTCAACAGCTGTCAAGCGAGTTCACCAACTGGCTAGACTCAGCTGCACTTGGCTGCACTGAACTGGGGGCTCGGGCCTAAACATACGGGTCGTTCCCAAATATTCGAGGTACGATACTGACCAGCGTGCTTCAGGCCCGGGCTACACGAGCGTGTTCCGCGCGGCGTTTTTCGCGCGGCGTATTTCGCGTCGGAATGAAATACAATGTTTTGAATGGACGCGGCTAGACGAGCGCGCAACACGTCAGTGCGAGCGTGTTCACCGCTGCCTGGCGCGTTTCGATGCGCTGGGCTCGTAAAACGTCGTTAGTGCGTCGCATGACTTTGAATAGTTTTGACTACACGAGCGCGGAACACGTCGGCCGGTTCGTGACTAGATTGTGACAAAGATGTTTGATATTGAAAAGTTTATTCACGAAATTGAGAAGCGGCCAGGATTGTATGACGTCAAGTGTAAAGATTACAGTAATCGCCTAATAAAAATTAAACACTGGGAAGAAGTCGCAGCTCAAGTCGAAGAAAACTGGCACGAGAAAAATTGGTCAGAGTATTTCCGATGTTCATTAAAATGCGAATGAAATTGACCCAAATTCAATCGGCTATTTAAAATTGGGCGCATCCACCAGCGTCGAATAATTTCATTTTGAATCCTCTTCTTTTTGCTCTCAAAAAAATACAGCGCTGCGATGGCACCGACTTGTGTAACCACTGCATCCATTCTGTAGACGAGTCTGAACGAGAATGCCCAACGCGTCCAGCGCAAACACGCTCGTGTAGTAGCTCGTCTTCCAAGCGCGTAACACGCTCGGCGCAAAACACGTCGCGCGGAACACGCTCGTGTAGCCCTGGCCTCACTATCCCGACCCGTCCAACAGGCTGCGCGGATCTAGGTCGTTCATCCGGTGAACGGAGAATAGATCCGAATCTGATTGGTGAACTCAAGGGATTCCAAATCTGACGTTGACTCGATCGGATCGTTGTTATTGGCTCATTGTTATTGGCTCATCACCCTGCTGGATTTTCTTTTGTTTTCTGAAACATAACCTATACATTTGATAGATATCTGAATTGCTTAACAATCGTGTTTCCCGTGAAAATAATTTAAATCAAATCAATCAATAATCGACCAGGGATGCCGGAAATCAGTTTTTCGGATCATTATTAAGAAACAAAAGAGAATCGCTCGGTCTGAACGGCACTGAACATTAATGCAGACATGTCTTATAATAAAACAAATTCGGAATGGTTAACCTTAACGAAAGAAAAGGATTTCGAAAAAGAAGAGTCGATCGTCCTGACCGAACAATTTGTGAACAAAGTTTACGACTTTAGTTCCCAATACGGTAGTGACATTAGCATATCCTACACTGCCTACAATATTGCTGGGAATCCTAGTAAATTTCCTGACTACGGCGATTTTCCTCAAGCTTTTGTTATGGTAATTCTTTTTCCTTTGAGATTACGCTTGCTTTACTTATATGACTATTTAACTCTGTTTCATTCATTGTTTTAAGATCTCTCGATATACATTCTGTATGTCTACGTCTCGATATTGTAAAAAAACGGTGTTTATCATCTAAAGGACGATGTCCTTTCTCATCGATAGACTATCCCGTAAATAAAATGAAATCTGTATGTTTGTTAGCTCTGTTTTCCGTTACTTTTATCAAATCATTGATTTTCATGAACCAATGGTTGACACAATTTTTTAAACGTGATTATCATAATGCCTGTGATATAATTGACGAAATGTTCTTCCTTGAGCCGAAGTATTCGTGAAATCATTAATATCTTAGTTATTTCCCAGTGAACACAGTAATGTTGCAGCAGTGTAACGGCAATGATACGGATTGTAACAGGTAATATTACCTCGACGTTATATGTAAGTTACATGTAAGTTGACATTTTCTACTCAGCAATATAACATGTTATATAACATGTCATGTACACGGTATAAAACAGTTATATTGCAAGGTAATACGTTATATACCAGTTATGTTACGAGCATGTAAGAGATGGTACGTCACATGTTGCTTCCACGTTATGTACCAGATATGTATTACAAAAATAACATTGTGACATTACTTCCATGTTATATTGTCGTAATAAAACGTGTTCACTGGGTTTCACTATTAATGATGTGGTGAATATAAATTGTATTCAATTTCTTTATTGCAAATATATTAGGTGATTGATAATGAATATTTGAAAATGTGCCAAGGTCTAGTATCGTTTCATAATTTTTTTTTTAATTTCACAATAGTGAATATACAGGGTGAAGCGTTTACAATGACGCAGGAACTTTTCTTTCTAACGAAGCGAGGTACGAAAAAATGTTCAATGCAATAGTCTCATGGTCTCGAAGAGGTCACGAGATGGTGTCTTTGAACTTTTTCCAAAGTTGAAGTATCAAAGTCATTTGAGGGTCAACTTTGGATTTTTAATGAGATGGTATATTTTTCGTTCGGGAAATCGAAAGAGCAATTAATTCCACATTAAAAAGTATAAGTATGCTATGATCTTAACACTGAAGGGTTATGGGATATTAATTAAAAAAGAATTCTTATTTTCGCTGTTTATAGCAGAAATATATTATTCTTTCTTGTGAAAAAACTAAACTTTTATCTTGGATATCATTAATTGTTTTGATAACTTATTTCTGGGTAATGGGCTCCTGTAGCCACAATCCAAGGTGGACTCTCAACTGACCTTGATACTTCAACTTTGGAAAAAATTCAAAGATACTATCTTGTGAACCCTTCCAAAATATGATACTATTGCATTGAACATTTTTTCGTACCATGCTTCGATTGGGAGAAAAATACCTGGGTCACTATAAAACCTTCATTCTGTATATCAATACGTCTAAAATTTTGAATTGTAAATGAGCAATTTAACTGTTCATCGATTGTCGAATATTATGAATGAGAACTGATTTTGTTCATAATAGTCTGCAATTGCGAAACAGCTGAAAATGTTGTACATGAAGTCAATTGTTTAGTTACTAAAGTTGAATATTGTCCCGTTATATCAATTGTTGAACTAATTGAAGAAAAAAAATGTCTCAGAGAACGTATGGTTGTTGGTGGGATGAAGCACCTTCGAGACTAGTGGATTACATGCCTCAAAACAACGATCCTGTTATCATCCAAGATTACATAGGTATTTCTTCTAATTTTTTGATTGTAATAAGTTGTTTTGTTTGATATATAATTCTAATATTTGTCATATACCTGAACATTTCACAGATGTGGCATTTGCTCAAGAAGTTTATCCGATCCGAATATCAATATATGAAACTTACAATCCTGGCAGTGTCGTTGGTATATGGGCATCAGATACAAAAGGCGATTGGATTCGGCTATGGAGCGGACCACCGCAAATCGTGTCACAAAAGCCCAGAATTTTCTCACCACCTTTGCGATCATGCAGTATAAAAACTAACATGTTGCGATTAGAGTTCAATCACAGTCAGTTAGATTATTATACGGAATTGGATGCTGTTCTTCTGATTGGATCATCAAAACTCATAGAACTTTGCAAATTCCCTAATCAAAGTTTAACTACTCTTTTGCAACGGAATGGCGATCGTGTGCGAAACGAAGATGATGCGTACAATTTGACACCAGATTATTTAAAAACACGCCAGGATTTGAAGGATCTGAAGAACACGCTCCATAGACATTGCGTTTTATCCAAGAGGTGTGAGATCCATACGTTTCTTTTTAAGCATTCCATTCATCGCTTCAGTCGAGTTTCCCAAAACAATTCGCCAATTTGCCAAAAACATGAAAACATGATTAAATAAGTCCTTATAGCGCAACAAAGAACGATTATCCTTATGTAGAATAATTATATCATAATTCTCGTAACAGATATTAACGAGTATTATCTCATTTCAATGAATTGTTCGGTGCGGCTCTGCTTCTACTAGTAGACCAAAAAGCAGTTCATTTCGATGAATCTCAAAAATATCTCGAATAAAAATGAAAAGAATTGAATTACCGAATAATTGATATTTTCTTTTCTCTTAGCAATGTTACAGGCAGAATTCAGAAAGGAATGCTTCTGAATAAACTAGAAATGGAGTACAAATGTATACCACCAATTGAAGAGGCCATTAACAGTTTGCACCAATTTTTGCAAGAAGACTTCCCTAAACTCATGCGAGATATCAATATTTCAATGTCAGCATCTCACGCCGATTCTAGCGAAACGGCAAATCGAATATCAGAATCCACCGAAAGTCGAGGCAGTTTTTCTACATTACCGGTATAAGCTATGATCGCAAATTCTTTTTTTTTTTTAAATGAAGCAAATCGAACCATGTACTACTTTTTTTTCTCGTTGACAGGACGAAGCTGTGTTGAAAATATTCAAAAATTTGGACTTAAAATCACTTTGTAGGTGTTGTCAAGTTAATAGACATTTTAATAATATAGCACGAGATGCTCTTCTTTATACGAGCTTAAACCTCAAGCCATACTGGCATTGCATGGATTCGACGGGGTTGAGCAATCTCGTTTTAAGATGTCAATATTTGCAACGTATTGATCTTTCATGGTGTGGTAACTACGACTCGATTAGTTCGAGAGATATCCAAGACTTTCTCACATCCAGTGGCAATCAATTAACGCATTTGAGATTCAATTGTTGTCGATTTGTAGACAACTCCGTAATTTTAACAGTGTCTATAGTTTGCAGAAATCTAAGAGGTATTATCACCATTATTATTACTAATTTTATTCATAGTTGCAAGTAGTTCTAAAATTTGCAGATTTATAAATGTTGGACATTTTTCTTATATTGTTGATGGTTAATACCTATAAACCTAGTCCAACACTAGGTGAATTATCATTGTTAAAATTATTCAGATGAGAATTTATTCAAATTTTCAGTGACAATAGAATTCTAGATCAATTTATTATTGCATATTTTCGATTTAATTATCTTCGAGCATGTCAAACAATTCTAACCGTGATCAATCATTTACTGTCCCATTGTTATGGATGATTTTTCCATGTGCAGAGCTGTGTCTCCGCAACTGTCTGAATATAACCAAGGATGGATTTTGGCCTCTGGCCAATTTGCAGTTGCTCGAACGGCTTGAACTCTACAGAACAGTAATTCAGACGCCAGCTTTATGTGCCATTTTAAAAGGAAACTCGAACATACGCCATCTCAACTTGGCAGCTTGCGATCACATTCATAACATGGATGATATTGCCATGGAATTAGCTTATTCTTGTCCTAAACTCGAGAGTGTGGATTTTTGGAAAAGTCATAGCCTCACGCCTCACGGTGTCAGAGCACTCACACGGTGCTCTTTCCTTCGAGAAGTTGACTTCGGCTGGTGGTTAGTTCAGCAAAATATAGTAATACACTATAATTATTGGAATTAAATCTATGATTCAAATTCATCATTGTTTAATTTCGTGTTTTCAGTCTTGGAATGGGAGCACCGAGCGACTCATTGAGAGCTTTAGCTACCTCGTGTCCATCTTTGGAGAAGGTTTTTTTGGCCGCGCTCAGAGGACTAACAGATCGGGATCTCGAACCACTTTTGGAGTGTCCAAAAATTCGACAACTTGATTTTCTTGGAGCGCGATCTCTTAGCCCAGATATCTGTTCTCGCTTTCTCAACTCATTTCCTCACCTCCGAATGATGGATCTCAGCTTTTGCGAAGGAATTAGTGATGCAAAGATTCACGAATGGCGAATCAATTATCCTCACGTTTCAATTAAGCGAAGTTTTCAAGCCAGCGGGACAGATTTTACATAGTTAGAGTCTGCTGTTTTACGACAGTGGACGGTGGAAAAGTGTTGCGATCCAAATCAGATGAAGTTGGGAATCGAATGCGGTACATCAAAATCTCTCGATTTTGATAGCACATAATTGATTTGCACACTGCTTTTGCTGATAAAGTCACATCAACGGGACAGTTTGTACAATTCTTACTAATCTTATTACACTTGTATTGAAAAACAAGTGAGTTATTCAAGACTGGAATGATATTTTTAGAACTTTGAATAAGTGAATTTTAATAAACGACTGAATAAACAATCTCTTTTAATGTATTTTTTTTTTCTCGAGTGAAACGTGTTCCTGATATATGTATGTATGTTTCTATGGTTTATAAAAATAATTTGACTATTTCGTACTGCTTCAGTTTATGTTCCTAAATAATATAGTCTGTCTCACATTCAACCAAATTTAGAAAATACATAAATAGATTTGTTTATCAATGCGATCAATTGTTCATAACTTTTTAATTGGAAACATTGCAACGACCAAAAATTCAATTCACAGTGTGAAAAAGTCATCAAAATAGTTTGAAAAATGGTGCTTTGTTCTTAATTCGTTTTATTTGCTTTTCAGCGGTTGTTGGTTCGAACTTGGTGATATTTTTTGGAATATCGGGTATGAACTATGTGTAGTATATTCCATAATAATTTACAACATCGTTATTCTTATCTTACAAATTAACATAAATTAATCCGAATCATCCGCAGTGGTGAAGTCGTATTTTTTCCATAAGCTTGCAAATTCTACCACCTTGCTTCTTTGCTGATCGAAATTTTGACGTCGTGGTTTGCGCCACACATTACGGTCCAGGTCTAACATACCACCGATGATTTCCTAATAGTAAAAAATCTTATACGTTAGAAAGAAAATATTGGCAATTTCAATCGTTAGAAAACAGATTGAAATTCAAGTTATTCGAATCAAAGGTTCACCATATCGCTAGGAACCGTGATGGATTCAAAAACATATACGACAATTCATATTTATAATATCACGAGATGTTCGTATCTCATTTCAAATCTTACTATTACGTTACCTGAGCAAAAGTTCTTGGAAACAACTTTTCATCCTCTATCACGTGTGCGAATCCTGGTTGCATGCCAAAATCTACAGTGAAGTATGCCAAACCTTTAGGTATGGCTTGCTGTATATTTTTTCCACCAAGATCGATGACCTTTTTGTTCATAGACCATTCCATTTCGCATTCCAACAGTGCTTTCTGTAAATATTAGTAATATTATTATGCATGAGAACCAAAGATTATTCTCTACACTTGTTCAATTTCATAAAGCACTCGTTTATCATGCCTTGAAATAGATCGGTGCCAAATCTCCGGTTTCTTTTGGCACTGGTATACATTCTAATTGCATATGCGGAAAGTATCGATGGCCTATGGAAATTTCGAAAAAAATAACATCCTCGTCCTGATCCTGAAACATCTTGGTCAAGGTTTTTTTGAAGGTCTGAAAAGAGAAAACATTACCAAATGTTAAAAAACATTTAATGAATGGTCAGCAATTATTATATCCATTTACTATTAAGAAATGTACATTATACGTATGACTTGAAATCGTTTTGTTAACGAAAATGGTTCACACCTGTAATTCATCCCAAACGTCCTCATCCAAAAGCGTCTGACATGTAACGTGATGTATCGGTGCCAAAATGCAATGTCCCGTCGTCAAAGATTCGTGCGAAGGTAAACTCATGTATACTTTGTCTCCCAATGAAACGATCATGTGTTTCAACATTTGACGAGAACTGACACATAATCTACAGTTATCGAGACTGTTTGACATTTTTTTGTGCGCCTTTATTGCCTGCAAACGATCACGTTCATCTCGTTTCGACTCGCTCTCATCACAACGTACTCTGTCTTCGAATATTTCGTCCATATCCATGCCCTACAAAGAGAATGAGAGTAAATGTTTTTAAAATAAACTGAATTTCCATCGTCAATGAAATTCCGATCATCATATTATTTACCTTGGAAGCAGCTTTGACAAACGCGGCTGCGTCATCGTTGGTTGACTGACCTTTTTCTTGTTGAAACTGAAATTTGAATGAGATTGGGGTATATAACTTTATTCTCAACGAAAGAGCTAGCTATATTTTTAGTAGAGGTATTACCATTTCTTGTATGGAAAATCTATCATCATCCGCAAAGTATCGTACTCTTTGACCGCTCTCGTGCGTATCAATTTTCTTCTTCTTCCTTCTGCCGCCTTGAGGCTCTTCATACGCACTTCTGGGCTCAATTGGTTTGGTCATTCCTATGGTCAAACCATAGATATCATTGAAAAATAAACACATTCGGTATGATAATGAAATTCTCCGGACTCTTACCCCTAGAATCAGTTTTTGTCAGAATGATAGTTATCTCCTCTTCCTTGGTGTTTGAAGGAATATTCTTTCGAGCTTCTCGAGCTTTTTCCAATTTCGCTTTCAATTGACTTGCCATTTCCTGTAGAATACGAATTCATAATAATTAAAATTTAGGATCTGATTTACAGTCTTGCAAGTTGAATAGTCACTAACATCATCACCCATTATTTCACACTTTACGATTTTAGCACCCAACTGATTCATTTCTGCCTCGTTCATAATTGTATCGATCTCAGTTTCGTCTTGGTTTGGAGACTCCACGTATTGGGTGCAAACAGTACTTTTTTCTACGCAGTGCTGAAATTTTTCATCTGGTTAATTTAAAATTATATTACAGGTATTCAATGAGAAAAGTAAGTAATGAATGAAAAAATAATATTTGGTTTGTTTTAATTAATAAGATTTTGATGATGCTCGTCACTTTCCAAAATGTTCCACTCGAATCTAATATTGATGACATTCGTGTTCGTTGGTTGTGTATACTTGTTTTAATATATTGAAATTGGTTTAAGAACAGAGAGCGAGAGAGAGAGAGAGAGAGAGAGTGAAGCTAACAAGTGAAGCTTAGTGTACAAGAATACCGTGGGAAAACATATGAGCGAGAGAGATCAAGTATGTGAAAAGAAAGAAATTTCAAGCGTCAGCCGTAAAAGAGATTATTAAATTCTACTTTCATATTAAATAAATCAGTTTCAAATATTCAAGAGATATTCACAACATTGATCTAGCATTGGTTTGACTTACGTTCTCTGAGAATTTCTTGTCTAAAATGTTGACCTGCAATGATTCCTTTTCTGAGACATTTACTCGACTCGTTTCGTCCTCAAAAACCGACGTACTTGGTTTTTTCCAATTTTTTGAACGAGACAATGACCTGTTACTCGAACTATACGAAGTACCAGCAAAATCGTCCGGTTTGGGTTTTTTAAAAGCTAATTTTCTTTCAGAATTGAATTTATCTTGGTAATGTCGTTTGCTCTCTCGGCTTCTAGACCGTGATCTGTATCTGTTTCCATCTCTGGATTCTTTTCTGCTCCTCCCTCTATCCCTGCTATTCGATCTTGATCGCGATCGTTGTTTGTTTCTATCACATGTTTTCAAACTACTAGAGGAAGTGCTATCTCTATCATGACTTTTATATTCAGATGCTCGGTAACTTTTCATACGACTATCATGGGCGTCATTAGATCTGTTGTTTTTGTATTGGACATTTTGATCACGTGGCTCAATATCCAACTTGCTATTTGCAACTCCGAGCGATTTCTGAGACTGTACGACAAATAAATAAATGTAATAATAATAATTTGCATCATACGAAAGTAGTTAAGATTCAACATTCGATAAATTTTTTATGTCATTGAGACTTAAGATAATCATCTGTATTGCCTGTTCATCGTTTTTTGATTGTTTGGTAGTGGTATTTATTTCGTCGTTCTCTTCAAGGGCTGTTGGTCGTCCAGTTCCACCATTTTTCCAATAAGGATTTAATTCCCTGTCACTTTGACCAAGCTGATCAATAGTATTCTTATCATTTTTTTGTTTGTTACTCTGTTTCCTAGCTTCCCGTTGTTCACTGAAATTTATGCAAGGGAACAGACCAGGAAGGGTCATCCATTCATCCCTAACGGTGCTGGTTTCTGGTATATTTGAATTGGCTACCGAATCAGGTGTCTCCGACGGTTTTTGATCCTTTTCAACCCATTCTTCCTCGCTCGTAGTACCCGAGCTCTGCTGAAACATGACTGCTAGTTTGATGACAATTATTGAAAACAATAGCATGGAAAAGAAAACAATAACAATTTCCTTACGGAACTTGATTTCGGTCTATGTTTCTTTTTTTTCTTAGACTTCTTTTTTTTGTCTGCCTTCTTCCCCTTCTTATCAGATTTCTTGTTGACATTGAGTCGAGATTCGACTGATGGTAGAATCCATTGATCTTTGCCTCTGAGTTTAGCTTGCTCTTGTTGTCGTTGTCTTCTATAATGATCAGCTTCTGCCTTAAAGTATATTTTTATTTTTCATTGCCTGTGTTCATGATCAGAATAAAAATTCACATAGCAAACAGTGAAACATGCCGTTTCAATAGTTTGGGTATATTTACAGGATACATGAATTTCATGTGGTGGAAACATCGAAGAGAATATTTTATTCAAGCAATATAAGGAATAGTTTACCTTCGCTAACACTGCTTCCTGAGACTCTCTTAATGCTTCGCGTGCAGCATCCTTGACCCTACCGCTTTCGAATTGTATAAAAGACATGCTGAAAAACGTTGATGATTCTGACACTGATGATATCAATGATATGCAAGCTTTTGACCGACGTAAATATTATTTAATTTGAGGTTATGTAATATACTGCGACCCAGCAACCAAAAGATTAGACAGGAGCAGCGTTTCCAGAAGAAAATTTGGTTACGTACTAGACAGTAGCGTCAAGCCGCCCTAACAGTGGGATTTACGTACTAAATTCAGCGGGAAGCTCGAATTTCATTCATTTTTAATCTTTTACATATTAAACATTATAAAAATCGCAGACATTTTCATTTGAATTTTATACACTTATGTGATGTGATCTTTGGTATTTCAACAAATTTGGCATCACACGCATCTTTTTAGAATATCATAAATATCGCAGATATTTTCATTTGAGTTTTATATATTAATGTGCTTCATTATTCTTACTTTAATTATATTACACGCATCTTCTGGAAATGTTATACATATTACAGATATTTCCATTTGTATTAAAAAACATTCAACTCGTTACTCGTTATTGTGGTTCTCACTTTGAAACTTTCGCATCTTTACTTACCTTTTCACTGCGATCTCCGATGCGAGAAAATTCGAACTTTTGATGCCCGAAGATCTTTTTTACGTCCGTTTTTGAATATGAAGAGGCCATCTTTCCCCTATGGAGCATGTCACCCAATACCCTGGGGCATCTATCCCATCCCCTGCGGGTGAGATGGCCGATGCAACATATTTATATTTTATCATATTAAATGCAAGTGACGCACTTTAAAATTATTATAAACGTACTACGTAATACCTAAGTGAGGACATTAAGCTTCTATGAAATGAAAATTTCCATTTCATAAACAAGTAATTTTTCCCGCCGTTTTCCGTTTAAGCGGTTCATCTCTCCCGGGATTACCCTAATTAAAATTGTCAAATACAGGGTGATTTAAAACATTCGTCATAGATTCTTCCGTCGGCTCCGGCAGGTAGGCAGCCCAACAAGCACCACGCACCGACAAATCGTAAACCGTCGAAACGCAAGCCTTCACGATCGCCCGATTTCAGAGTTGGGCATAATTCTATTTATAAATACGAATACGAATTTATTCACATCGGGATTTTCATGTGAATATGAAGAAAAATTTACTTCATTTATGAGTGAATACGAATTTATTTGCATTCATATGCGTGAATGTGAATATGAATACAATTGTATTCCGAAATTTTCCTGTAAATACAAATAAAGTCACTGAAAATATTATGATTATTCACAAAACATGTGAATATTTACATAAAAACCGGTGGATAAACAAAAATTCACACTAAAATCTGTGATTACAAATGTATTTATTTATTTACAAATAAATTGTAAATACGAGAAAATTCACACAATTAGTTGTGAATTTTCGCGTATTTAAGACAGATTAAAATCGAATGCACGATAATCATATTACAATCTATACCGAAAGTGAATTCTTACCGTGAAGGGGGGGGGGGGGGGAGAATATTTGTGACTTTTTTTTAAAAAATTAATAATTTGCTTAAATCAGGAAACTTCTTCAGAATTCGACAGCGGCCTGCAAGGCATCACAACCTGAAGAGGTTGACACGTCGTGAAATGTTAGACAATCGAAAGAGACAAATGGAGCGAATGCAGACCACATAGGGCATTTTAAAAATCATATTTTTTTATTTAGCTGAATATTTGACATCATCTTATGTGAAAGATGTAAGAACTCACTTTCGGTATAAACTGTTATATGATTATTGCGAATTTGATTTTAATCTGTCTTAAATGCGCAAAAATTCACAGCTCATTTTGTGAAACTCTTCGCATTCACAATTTATTTATGAATACATTTGTATTCACAGATTTTGTGATTTTTTTTTATTAAAGGGGTTTTATGTGAATATTCACGTTTTCAGTGAATTTATTTGTATTGGCAGGAAAATTTCTGAATACAATTGAATTTGCATTTACGTATATGAATAGGAATAAATTTGTATTCATACTTGTGAATGCGAATTTATTCGTATTCGTATTTACAAATAAGTGAACAGTGAATAAATTTGTATGAGTATTCACATCCAAATCACGTGTGACCAAATTCTCTATTCGTATTTATAAATAGAATTATGCCCAACTCTGCCTGATTCAATGTACCGCGATTATTTTCTGTGGGGGCACGTTGAAGGCTTGTTCTTCGACTGTTAATGATTCACAGTCTCAAGTACATCGAAAAATGATGCATTACACTTTTGAAGAGCAGGCAGATATGATCTTTGTTTATGGATTGGCGGACGGCGACGGCCGAGCTGCCCATAGGCGCGGATTCTGCCCTCAAAAAAGGTTGTGGTCACGGCCATCCTAGTTTTCCGTTCTATTGAGAACTAGTATTGAAAAATTACCAGCCGCAGTAAAAATCGAAATGATTTCAATTTACGGCGAATCTGGACGAGATATTCATCGAGCAATTAGTTCAGGAGAAAGACTGTTGGGTGCGTATAATCTTGTATGAAGAGAATTAATGAGTGTATCCAAGTATTTGAAGTTCGTCGTTTTGAGCATTCGTTACAATAATATGAGTAGTCTTGTTTTGAGCTCTGATTTGAGATTGATATTGACTCACAATTCTCATGTTATGTAACCAAACTTCAAGGTTGAATATCTCAAGGAATAAAGGACCAACAAAATAATTTTACGAACGAAAGTTGTGTGTTTTTTTGACATAGATCCGGAACTGATGAGAAAAATATAGATTTTCATTTGAAAAAACGAAGTTGACCTGAAATAACCTTGAACCCATTCACCTAATGAACAATAAATATTGCCGTTACATTACCTTCTCTGAATCAAATAATTTCGGTCTGAAACATTTTTTTCAAAAATATCTTGCTGAGGAGATATTCAATTGCCTCAAGATAAATGCCTCGCCCGGTATATGACGCGAGGTAATTCAGACTCAAAACAATGGACTTATATTTTTTTCAAAAATATGTGTATGCAGCTGATATAGTAGTAGTAGTTATAACACTTTTGATTCGTGATTTGTTGAAATATGTAACGGTTACTACTGCGGAACTTTGTTTTTCAATTTACGATTCTAGCGACTCCTTTAAATTATAATGGAAACCATATTCATTTAACTTATTTTTTATAATGCACAAAGTGACTTCAAACATAAACATTGAGTTATGCAACAAACAAAGTTACACAATGATGACACATGGCGTAGGGCATTGTATTAGGATGCTGAAATAGAAATAATGTCATAAAAATCATAATATCATTATTCAATATTATGTCGCAGAAACAATTAGTCCAATTATCACTGTCTGTCAATAATGTGGATAAATAAGATGCAACGTCAGGTTTTACTGAAAACAAACGTGCATGTGACTCGGTGACTCGACCATAGCTTTTATCCTCATCTCCGGTCAGCGCCGCCCGGCTATCAGATAGTCCCGAAACGCGGTAAAGACCCGCGCGGCGGAAACCAATACGGGGAAGACCCGAGAAAAACCGCGAGCGTCCGGAAGGGGCGCTCCACGACGCAATTCCGCTCGAGTCACCACGCAATAACCAAAAACTATACAAAGTAAACAATGTGTGTGTTTCTGTTTGTGTTGCGTTTCGAGTATCGACTTTAATTAGGGTTGTATGCATACCCATCGTGCCCACAACGGTGGATCCATGCTTGGCTGTCCAGAGGGTTTATCAACACCGTTTTCCGGATCGGCAGCAGCCCTTGAACGTGGTGTTTACTTCCTTATTCTCACGTATGCATGACAAAGGAACCTTGGTCCGCAAGAGCCGCCTAAGGACAACCTCCCACACTTCTGTATCTGAAGGAGAGGTTCTGCAGCAGGTCCATCACACTCCGACGACCAGCACGCGGCGGATTGCTCGAAACATGGTTGCGACTCTAACAGCAGTGTGGAACGTGTTGCACCACTGGTGGCCAACCTTAAGCATACCGCGCGCCAATTTTTTCACAGACGAGTTCAGATACGCCATACAACTCAAATACGTTTTTACCTTCTTACTTTCACGTTTGGGGTTGTAAAATAGAAATGAGGATAAGATCTGTTTTCCTTAAGGCAAGAAAAATAATAACCTAATCACGCAATTCAATGAATCAATTTACGCCATTTCAAAAGACTCATGTTTATTGGAGCATAACCCTGGCGGATCCGTATACACCGTGTAAACTCGTGTATATTCAGTGTAAAATGAGTATCAGTGTAAACTAGGATTGAGTTGTGGGTAAATTTAGTGTATATAAGAGATACACTAAAGACACTCAGAATTTACACTCAATTCACACAGTGTATATGTGCTTCATATACACTAAGCTTACACCCAGTCTCACCGTAAATTTTTCTTCCAAGTTCAAAGATTTTTTTTGTCTCAGGAAAATTTTGGTTTCTCCGTACAAGATTATACCTATCGACTCAGAATAGCCTGAAAAGGATATATGACAGATCACGCGAATGCTTTTTTGGAAAAAAAAAACTTCGAAAATTTTCCAAGTTCACTCGAATTTCCAAGTCCGCTGAACAAGAACACTTTTAGTTTCCGTCTGAGAAAAATTTTTTTACGTCATTGAAATTTAGTACCCATCGACTCGAAATGAGCTGAGACGAATATATAACTGGACGGTAAAATGTGTTTTCCAGAGTATGGAAAATCTTAGTTTACGCCGTCGAAAAAAGGTAAAGTTCCCCTCTGAGAATTTTTTTTTTCGTCTGTCGAAGATTGTACCTGTTGACTCAGAATAGAATGTAAAAATAATGAAATTGTAGATATCAGCATGATCTACAAGTTTGACAACAGACATTTTTCCGATATGTATGACGTGAAAGAAGAAAACAGCAAAAAACCAGTTTCAATCTCTTAATTTGTCACTTTCTCGTTCGATATCTCAACAACAATCAACGGTAGGTAAAAAATGTATATAACTCAAATTGTAGAACACAGAAAAAACAACAAGAAAGTATTCCATCAAAATTTCCGTATCACGGCGAAGAGTCGAGCTATTGCTAAAAAACAAAATTTTTGCATTTTTCAACATGGCGGAAAATGCTCATATGAAATCTTGGTCGAAACTTCAAGTTAAGCTTCTCTAAGCCCTGTCTAGACAATATCAAAAAATTAGCTTTCTCGGTTCATTTGCATTTCTCAGCCGTTATTTTGGATAGAATGACTGGACTATTCGTTATTCTACTCCCCAGCGCGTGAACCCTGCACGTTGCATGCGTGGCGTTAGTTCCGCACGCGCCGCTACCGAAATCGCACGTCGGATACCGCGCTAGCCTTTGATGAACAAACAAAGTGCATGTTGTTTAGTTGAATACTGAACCGATTTGTACAGTTATATCGTACCAGCAACAATGGAAGCAACGGAATTAGCAGTAAGTTTTAAAAATATATTGCTTGTCAAATTTTTTTCGTAATTCTAAACAGTTCTGTTTGTCTGAATTTTACGTCTCATAATAAATATTTCAATTAGATACTATATCAATTGTAAATGTAATATTGCCAAAAAGTTTTTTTTAATTGTGCATAGATTATGAAAATAAAAAAATTTGCCTTAATTTCGAAATTGGATGGTTATGATGACGTTTCAATTGTACCATCCAGCTATATTTATTTTATGAGAAATGGAGAAAAAAAATATTATTGCATAACTGGAAACCAACCGCCACTATTGAAGAAAGTTTTTTTTATGAGGGATGAAAACCGACATTTTGTGCCTATCAAAATTACAACGTTTGGTGGTCAGAAAATTCATAGACAATTTATATTACTTTTGACACTAACAAATTCGGTTATTATAATTTCATGGCATATTTCCAGATACAAAGGATGAGCTAGTGAAAGCTCAAACTAATAACAGAATTAAAATCAAAAAAAGGTTGACTTTCAGCCCGACAGAAGTCGAAAGGAAGAAAGCGAAAATTCAAAAAGCTCTACACCAGGAAAAATCGGTAGCAGAATCTGTAAAGGTATTTATCACGAATTTTCAAACTTCTCTATAAAATGTTAACTTCCTCTAGTAGAGTTTTTTTTTTATCAGCATAAGCTGCACTGTATGCTTCATATACTTAGTTTACGGTAAAGAATACCTAAATCCATCTTCCTACTCATCCGAAACTTGTTTCATAAATTGAAAGACACAAAATAATATCACTAGGAAATCACGTCCATAAATTGACGAAAGTGAATTGTCAAATGAATGATAGAAACATCGAAATCACGGCGGCGGCGCGTGCAGCGGCATTTGTCAAAGGCTGCACAGGCAGCCGCGCGGCGACGCGCGACACTGTTGCACAGAGAGCGTGAACTCGCCAACTATTCCAGTCAACAGGGAATTCGGCACTCTTGTGCTGGGTGCACTATTTTAATTAGTCGATTTTTTTTTACATCTGCTGTAGTATCACTTACTGTGTATAAAATCACAAAATTCTAGCAAATTGCTCCCCGGCGTCACGCGCCATCTTGAAAAAACATTATCAGCCGATATCTCGGCAACTACAACAGATGAAAAAAGAAAATTGACCAATTAAAATAATGTAAGGTTAAATTCCTTGTGAACCGGCCTAAACAAAACAATTCAAACCTGATAAGCCTAAAGATATAATTGGAAATATTGTTAAGTTTTTCGTTTACATTCAATGTTTCGCGTTTTAATACTTCGGATTTTTACATGACGTCACGAAGCTTATGAGTCCTCTCACCCCTTGTTACACAATATCACACTTCGTTGACGGCGTCCCGTTCCCTCCAACGTGCGACGTGAAAAAGCATCAAATAATTGATTTTTACGATACTATCTTATGGAACATAGCAAATTCAAAGCAGATCCCAGTCTTTAGATTTGTTCAATTTATGAAAAATTGTTTTCTTCACGATAGTCAGACCAAATCTCTAGAACGTTAAAACGTTTTCATTTGATGAAATTTCAAACACTGAAAATTAGAGGAAGCAATGAAATTGTTGCAATCATCAAATTTTTGTCACAAAATTTTATAAGATTGTTCTATTTTTCACTTTAGGGTATAAAATATATTTAAAACACATTTATAATAGTAGCATACTGCTCGACTTATTACTCAAATTAAATTTTTACGCAGATAAATATCACCCATTCTGCTAAAACCGTAGTACAACAGAGCGATTCGAAGTATGAAGAGGAATTGCATGTAAGTGCTTTTTTTGTGTTTTTCATACTAACTTTATTTTGTTTAAGCGGAACTGTGTAATGAGACGAATATCATTGGTGTAAAGAGACGTGATTTTCGTTTGTTTATATCATAAAGATGCATAACTTCGGATTCAACTGAATTTAGTAAGAACTGAAACAAATCTGATTCTCATTCCATTGTTTTTGTTATGCAATTCAATGAAGATAATATATTTTTATCAATAATATTACTATGTATTAGTTAGTTATAACATCAAATGATAATGTATTATGAAAGTTATATATTTGGCAATTGTGAAGTTGAAAATCAATATGGATTTTTGAAATAACTTAAAATATATAAATATTAGGCTTACAACTTTGCTCCCGGCGTTGTTTTTTTTTTAATTTGAGGCGTTATTGTGAAAAAATGGTTACATAGTTATGATTCAAAGTATTGTCCATCGCTGGTCACTACTTTGTCCCATCTTTCGGGGAGCATATGAATAACGCGCCGAATTTTTTTTTATCTTCTGACGAGATCCATGAATCCATCCATTTTTCAACTTTTTCGTAAGAATGGACGTGATGGTCAGCCAGGCCGTGTGCCATCGATCGAAATAAATAGTGGTCAGACGGAGCAACATCTGGAGAATACGGCGGGTGAGGTAGAATTTCCCATTTCAAACGAGGTATGTCTTGACCACTTTCGCAACGTGAGGTCCAGCATTATCGTGCTGTAAAATTACTTTGTCGTGTCTCTCGTATTGCGGCCGTTTATCTTTCAATGCTCGGCTCAAGCGCATTAATTGCGTTTATTCGTATGCTATCCGAAAGATAGGGCAAAGTAGTGGCCAGCGATGGATAATACTTTGAATCATAACTATGTAACCATTTTTTCACAATTACGCCTCAAATTCTCAACAAAAAAAAAACGGCGGGCGCAAAGTTGTAAGCCTAATATATTTAGCATTCATGTCAACAAAATAAAGAATAATTACGATTAGATCAATATTGAGGAATTTTTCTGATCAACGATATTAGTTCTGTCTTGTTAATTGATATGTTTAAAACGAAACCTAATTGAAATTTCATCAAGCAAAAAATTGTTGTTTCAAATTGTACTTATACATAAATATATGCTATTTAAGGTCATCTCACTTTTTCAAACAAACGATTATATGGACATTTTCAATTAATTTATTCAACGAATGGTAGTGCACGTCAATCATATAAAGTTGAAATCCAAAATTTGATAACTAATATTCGAATTATATATTATATTATTAAAAACAAATGTAACTTGACATTCAATTTTTTTTCAACACTTATTAATGAATAATATTGATTGTTGAATAATATTGTTTTTTGGAAAAAATTATCATACAAGAAACTTGATTACATTGATTTGTGTCGGCTTATCATAAAATTGATACTTTTCATAACTATTTCTCCTGAATATGTCATTAAAATTCACGATGAGCTGAATATTGTGTCGCAAAAAATCTGTACATTTTGAAAACCTCATGTGTTATTTTTTATACTCTCATTTAATTAACAAATACTATAGTAATCATTCAAAAAAAGTGTTCGGATACTATTTTTTTGTAAATTCTTGTACTGAATTTGGGATTTGCTAGATTTCATTTTCTGTTAAATTTATGTGGTAATGTCGATTAACATTATCATAGTAATATACATTGAATTTTCAACTATCAAAAAAAAATGGGAAATAACAAGATATTATTTTTTTAATAATAAAAATCATATTATAGGCAATTTTATCTGGAATATGCAACTCTAAAGATACGTCTCCAGCGAGTTCATGGCACAAATCGGGATCACGATCGAGGTCTGTATCACGATCGACATCCGGACCACGATCGAGGTCTGGATCACGATCGACATCCGGACCACGATCGAGGTCTAGATCGAGATCGACATCCGGATCACGATCGAGGTCTGGATCACGATCGACATCCGGACCACGATCGAGGTCTGGATCACGAACGACATCCGGACCACGATCGAGGTCTTTTGATAATGATCTGAACTCCGGTATTCCGGAGTTTACACCAAACGAAGAAAATCCGCAGCCTTTGACGCGGAAAGAGCTTCGGGCAGACTTGTTGGCAGCCAGCAAGTCTATAATTGCAAAAATCTATGATATGATTCATACATCAAAAATAGACAACCCGCCTCAAACTATTTTGGATGGAAAAGATAATTATGTAAGTAATTTTATTCAATTTTCTACTTGAAAAAAATATTACATAAGGAAATAGAATAATACATAATTATATTCGAATGTGTACAGTCTATTATGTATTTTCATCAACTGTTCCGTACTTCAATATGATTTTGTAATGTGAAATCCTAAAGAACTCCGAAAATTCGTCTCAACGCGTTCAGCTACCGCTTAATCGCACCTAACGAAGTTTGACTTGAAAAATGAAGTGAGATTTAGAATTTTTATTTTCACCATCACTAGTATCGGAAATCACTGGAATAATATGACTGATATTTCTTCTTATTGTTTCTGCTAATTGAAAAAGAAAATTTTATTGAAAAGAAATTACACTTTCAGATCAAGATTTGTGGGCACGCCATTAAAGCCCAAGAAGCTATGTTGGCTATTAGTGCCAACAAAATGAGGGCAAGGGGCAATCATATAATGAGGGGGTACTGGCCAGCCGATCAATTAAAACACTTGATACTGAAAAAGAGGAGTAATTCCCGTCCGGAATGTGTGGAAGTTTCTGGTAGGGATTATAAAATAATTGCAGGTTCGTAATAGCAAATATTATTCAAAGACTTGTACATGCAAGTTTGAACAAGTTCGGAGTGCTATTCCCGGAATTATTCTTCATATTATGAACCACTTTATTTTTAACTTTAAAGTTTTCACATTTGAAATACACAGGAAACTTGGCACTTTTTTCAATTTCCTGTAGCTCAGCGGCATTGAATGCTACTGTGATGAATCAGGGGGAAATTTGTAGACAATAAGAGACTCTTTAAAAGTACTTACAGTTGATCAACGTTAACTTATATATTTTGGTACGTACAATTTCTGATTGCCAGGATCAAATTTGGTAAATAAAAATTTTGCGTAATGTCCGGGTATCAGGCAAAACGACAAATCGTACCGGGCAAATAGATAAACGTTCGATGTTTACACGTGCGTTAAGCTATTTGCCAAAGTTTTGCGTAATGCCCGGGCATTAAGCTAAATGTCCGAAAATGCTTATTGCCGACGACTTATATATTGACCATACTATAATCAATTGTTGCAAAATGTAAAGAAATTCTCGTGTTTTTTCCAGATATTTGCCTCGAAATGCAGAAAAACCATAGGATAAAACAATCCAAGAGGAGCCACGATCCAACCCAAAATATGAGAAAATGGATGGTGGACTTTCTCAAAAATGAAAGAAGACCGAAAACTGAAGAGTATCGGAAGAAACAAAGAAAACGAGCCATGACGCAGAGAGAAAAAAATAGGGAAAAAAAATTATTGACCAAAAAATAAATGGCAAATTATAAAAAAAAAACATAAATAATTAATGAATAATGTTTATAACTAACCCCCTGCCCTATGATTTGAGATCGAATAACGCGGGCCCAAAACGTGAACAAAACTGCTCATCATTCCAGCCATTCCACCGTTCGGCAAATTGGTATTAAGTTGGACCGTTGTGACGTACCACGGGTCATGCCTGTGATAATCAGTCTTCACGCGAATACCTGTCCATGAATCTCACAAGTGGTTATAGATTATAGGGTTAATATAGAATTGTGATAATCGCAACAACGATGCAACTTAATGTACACTTATATATTCGTTTCAGCGCATTTCGAGTCGATAGGTACTAAATTTTAACGACGTAAAAAAGTTTGCCTCAGACGAAAACTGAAAATGTTCTTGTTCAGCGGACTTGGAAATTCGAGTGAACTTGGAAAATTTTCGAAGTTTTTTTTTTCCAAAAAAGCATTCGCGTGATCTGTCATATATCCTTTTCAGGCTATTCTGAGTCCACAGGTACAATCTTCGATAGACGAAAAAAAAAATTCTCATAGGGGAACTTTACCTTTTTTCGACGGCGTAAACTAAGATTTTCCATACTCTGGAAAACACATTTTAACGTCCAGTTATATATTCGTTTCAGCTCATTTCGAGTCGATGGGTACTAAATTTCAATGACGTAAAAAAATTTTTCTCAGACGGAAACTAAAAGTGTTCTTGTTCAGCGGACTTGGAAATTCGAGTGAACTTGGAAAATTTTCGAAGATTTTTTTTCTCCAAAAAAGCGTTCGCATGACCTGTCATATATTTTCCAGGCTATTCGGTCTGGGTACATAAATACTTTAATGATGAAAAAAACCTTCATTGTCAAGTAACTTAAAAGTTCTTATGTGAGCTGTACTTATGAAAATTTGTTGAGTGTATACTCATTGTATACTATAGGTAGATGTGCCGCATATACACCGTGTGAACTTAGTGTATATTGAGTGCAAAGCGATCCGCTAGGGAAATCTACAAAAGGTAAAAATAATCTCTTAAAATGGAGGGTGATCGCTGTCGTAGATCCCACTGGTGGTGCTACAGTTGCCGGAGAGTCTCGTTTGGTGAAGATAACCCTGGATCACAGTTGTGGGATGTGGTGGAGAGACAGAGGGCTCTGAACGACATGAAGCACTGAGAGCGAGATCAGCTCAGAACTTGAATTTGTCTGTTCTCTCTACTCACTAGAAGGGATCCTGAAATATGATTTATAACAATGGTGGCCCTTTTAAATAAAAGTATGCTCATTGACATAATCGACATTTTTAGATGGTTCAATTACTGTATGAAAAACAATATCTATCACAGCACAAAAACACTCTTTACCTTTATTAAAACTTTTGCGCCTGCTTCGATTTCGCTAGTTTTTTAATGTTTCGTGTTAAATTTGTCACCGAAAGCAGCCGAGACTTCTTCAAATTCTCGTCAGTCCTTCGCGACCTTGTTTTGCTTTTAATCAATTTCATGGATGAAAATGCTTGTTCACATCGGTATGCCGTTCCAAAGCGACATACATAATTTTTTGCATATTTTCTTGGCTTTGGCAACTGTTCACTGGGTAATGAATGCCAGAAATTAATTATATCAGAAGCATTTTGATCCGGACAAAGCTCATCAAATTTCGTTTTCAAGAATGAATTTGTTTTCAAATCAATCAATTCCATTTGTATGTTACCAGGCATCTGCATTACGTTTTATTCATTAAGTGAAAATGGGTTCATAAATGCCAGCATGCAGCCTTCTTCCTTAGTAAAATCATGAAAACGTCTTTCAAATGACTCTTGCAATATCTTGATTTTTTCAATATATTTAGTCAAACTGCTATTATCCGGAGCACATTCACTCTGCTCCTTCAAATGTGGAAATTGACTCAAGTCCTCATTTTCTAATTGGGAGATGAACATTTTTAATTTCATTTTGAACGAACTGATGCTATTCACTAAGCTAGGAAATAATTTATTCTTGCCTTGTAGTTTTAAATTAAGATCATTGAGATGGCTAGTTACATCAATCAAAAATGCCAATCAAATAGTCAGTTATTTTCAAGTAATAGGGTTCTTTCATGAGGTAGTTCATCTTCCTGTTCCAAAAAATTAGAAACGGCATTTTTCAATTTCCAAAATCTACTCAAAACGTGACCTCTAGAAAGCCAGCACACTTCACAATGAAGTGGCTCTAATTTTATTTACAAATTTCACAACTGGCAACATAATGTGCTGCATATTCAGAGTCTTCCCACACAGTGCCTCTTGGTGCATAATGCAGTGATATTTCAGTATAGGACGCTTTACAAAATTTTCAAGCAAAGTTGTAGTGCCATGGACTTTACCTATCATTGATGGTGCTCCGTCACTACACACACTGATAAGTTTGTTGTAGTCTTCTTTTAGATTCTCTAGGCATGATTTCACTTTTTCAAATATATCTGATCCTCTTGTTTTGCCACGTAATGCCTCCAGACTTGCAAGCTCTTCGAAGACATTAAAATTATCATCGATTCCTCGTATAAAAATGTCCAACTGGGCCACATCACTTATGTCCGTTGAGTCATCCAAAGCTAGAGAAAAAAAGGTACAAGAATGGGCAAGGTCTTCCAGTTGCTGAGATACGTCCCGAGAGAGTTCCTTGATACGTCTCTTAACTGTCTGCCTTGATATAGCAATTTCGTTTGCTTTTTTTTCTAAAAAGTTTATTACCAAGATAGCGTGCAAATATTTGGAGACAAGGCTTCACAATTTCTTCTCCATCGGAAAAAGGTTTCTTTTTTTTCGCCAATGCTAACGCAATTTCATATGACACTTCTATCATCGCCAAGTCTTCAATACTGACTTTAACAAATATATTTTGTGATTTTTTTCTGATATTCCCTTTTCTTAGTTACATATTCTTTTCGTAGCTCAGACCCGGGAACAAGTTTCATTTTTTCTTCTATATTAGTCTGATGCTGTATTGTATAGTGTCTCTTAAGATCATGTTTTTTAGTATGTGAAAGTGTACTTTCACAAACAATGCAAAATGGTTTTTCTGATGAACTTGCTATAAATAGCAACTCATTTTTCCACTGTTCATAGAATTCGCGCTTACAGTCACTTTCTTGGCTTTTTTGCTCATTCTCTCTCGAACTGTAATGGATAACAGGAATTTAAGCATAGAAAAATATGAAAATAAGAAAAAATCGAACAAAAGCAAATAGTAGATCACAAGTACGTACCTCGTATCACACAGAATATTAATTGTATGGAATTCGAATTCTATGTTCGCGCACGAAAAAGTAGTAACGCTCTTCTACGACAAACGTAAAATATATTTTATCTTGAATCTGTTTTTAAATCACTCTCAATACGAAAACCACGCTAATACACAAGACACCACTGGTTTAAACATAGTAAAACACTGCGGACACAGCGCA
This sequence comes from Arge pagana, assembly GCA_963969455.1. Lineage (NCBI taxonomy): Eukaryota > Metazoa > Arthropoda > Insecta > Hymenoptera > Argidae > Arge > Arge pagana. Next base: position 18,201,984 of record OZ018311.1, on the reverse strand, counting down.
GCTGAGTGGAGACAAGTTTACTTCTCATGCAAGTACCGTTCAGGAAAGCATGATTCCAAAGAGTGTGGGGACGAATCACTCTGCGGAGGATGAGGAGAGGTGCCAGACTTATTCCAACGGGAGGAAGTACGAAATAACTAAAACTAACTATCCCATTCGATAAGCATGAATCGGCCATCTCCGTCTCGATACAACTTGGTACAGTTCTCACGCGTGCTCTCTATGGGATGCCCGGCTCAAATCTGTCTGTCGGTCTCTCGTTGTCTCCCACGTTGCGGTGTGGGGCAAAATCGACAAAACCTGGCAAAAACAAAATTTAGTCGTCGTAAAAGAAAAAAGAAAACTTAAGCATATATTGTTAACATACCGGCGAACATAACTCCGAAATTTCATATGTAAATCAGTGTCAACGCGAAAAGCTCCAGTGATTCCAATATCAACGTTTCCTAGACGAGATGTTACTATCGTAACAGGCGCCAAATTCAAATCGTCATCAGTTTCTTCGAAGCGCTCGTCCGACATGGCTGACATGAGCCATTTCGAGGTGAGATCATATTGTTGAAGCACATAAAAAAGTACCGTAATGGCTATCAATAAGCAGTAGTAAAAAGTAAGTAATTCCTATATTAAAAATGAAAAGCATGTATAAATTCTATTGAATCCAGCGCTGCGGTTACCAATATCAGTTTCTTTAGAGTGTGAACCATCAGAAACCGTTGAGATGGTTGCTACGAGTTGCCATAGCTCGAGAAAAACAACTTTAAAGCAAACCATTCGCAAACGTATTATTGAAATACATTTTTTTATGATTTTTCGACCCAAAACTTGAATTTTAATGCCGGGATTCATTTTTCTTCATATTTATTTTATACCCACTCCCAATCTAAAATGTGCAACTTGAAATAAGAATAATTTTATTCTTATCTTTTTCCCAATCGTACATTTTTTTCCGTGATTTCGCCATTCCTATTTTTGAATATGTATTACTGACGAAGAATTCTTATTCCCGAATTCGGTCACAAAGTCCCCTGGTCGAGGAGAGAAGCAATTATTTATCATGGTTAACTGCGCTTAACTGTTCAACAACAGTGCGATTACGTATTTGTGATAGAAATCTCAACGTTCATCACTTGCAAAGCAGCTTGGAATTTTTTCAATATTTTTCATGTGATCAGCACCCCAAAACAATGGAATTTGAGATCCCAGGAGTTTTGGCCAGGTTTTTTCGATTTCGCCCCATCGTGCTTCGTTTAGGGTTGGCTGCTGTCCTGATAGCCGAGATAACGGTAATTTGTCGAACATCTGCTACTGCAATCTATAGTCAAGTTGATGCAAAAAATTGGATAATTCAGGTCTTGTCGTAAATCTGGAGCTAATTTGACGGAAAAAACTAGAGTCGCTCGGCTCGATTCGGAAACCCGAACGTCGGCTATCACACAGCCGTCGGCTATCGCAGGCAGCAGGTCGCATGGTGCGCCGTGCGATTGATAACCTTGAGCCAGGATGTATAAAAGAGGTGACAGCACTGGGCCCAAGACAGCGGCGAATTAGTTCTGCATTTCCTTCTTGGATCTGTCAGAGAGCGCTTCGACTCCGTTCCTCCCCTCTCTTGCTCCTCAGTGTAAAAAGTATACCTGTATATATTGTTTGAGTTATATCGTGCGCGGTCGGCTACATACTTGCACATACTGTCTGCTGTATCTGTTCTTATAAATTATTGAAGAAAATTTCATTTCATGAATAAAAAGAGCAATATTTTCAAAAACAATATATTATTTTACACGTTTCATGGAAATGGATAACTTTCAAGATTACTTATTAGTACTTCAGTCCAATTCATTAATGTAGCCTATTCATTAAAATATCTCAAAAGCGTCACAGTGCATATTCAATAACAATTCAGTGATAGATTGGATCAATGTTAAGAAGAATATTAAAAATTGAACACATCTAGTTTTCAAATACATAGAAGTTGAACTTTTCACTTTATTGGTCATAACGTTTACATTTTTATTAAATTCTTATCAATGATAGTAGATACGTATATAATTTACACAAGCTTAATAAAATTATCCTTTAACAAATTCTTTGGATCAGTGCAGGTTCAACCTACGAAATCAAGTACGGAATAGTAATTCAAAAAAAAAATGTCCAATACAGAATTTGACAAGAACACTTCCCTAGTTTGACTTCAACTTAGCTGCTTTTCGTAATTCTTTACTCTGCTTTGGTTTATTCTTGTTATCATTTTTTCGATAAAAGTACATATTCAATGACAAATAAGTTTCTATTAATTCAACAATAATATCAATTTTGTGCTCAGCATAAGGAAAAGTAAACTGAACTTTCTTATCAACTATCTCATCTACAATGGATTTGTATAAATTTTTAGAGATTTTCTGGACAAACAGAGAATCTAAATATTTGATAATCTTAAACAGTTCAATGATTGCATAAATTAAATTTGCACGAGTGCGAATTTCAACCAAATTGGCAATCGGGAATATGGAATTCTCTACGTTTGAAGAAAATGCTCTCACATAATCGGGGCACTGTGAAACATGCTGCTTGGATAACATTATTCTACATAAGAAGCCGCAATTGGACCAGATAATATTATCAATCAGATCTGTAGATAATTGATCTCCAACTTGTACGATTTCGCCAGCTTCCCAATCACGGTATTCCACTAAAGGACCCATTTGCTTTTTCAAATTTGTGATACGCTGTTGTCTTAACGTGTCAGTACTTGTTTGTCGAAATGCTTCCTGAAAATCTTCAAAACTTATTCTTGCATCTGGGTCATCTTTATAAAAATCATTGTCATCCCTACAATTTCCAAGTTTCGGAGGCCTGAGCAGGTTGTATACAGATATAAGGTGATACAGTTTCAGAATTTCAGGAGTGCTGGGATGATCATTCGACCCATTTGCCTGGCGAATATTTCCAAATAAACGCTAGAAAATAAAATTTGTATGTAATACACTACTACATTACACTTCATCATAACATAGACTGAATTTGAATTTAAAGTAAATAATCACACACCTCCAAGTAATTCTGATTGAATTTTCTCGTGAGCACATAATCGAAATTGCAACTTAATAAATATTTGCTCAATCCTATTGTAGAGTGGAGAGATAATCGGAGACCTTTACCCGTGCTGCGACCGAGAAACTTTCTTTCAGGACCAGTAATCAAATTATTGTGGAACTTTTTGATTTCCTTTATTTTTTTTTGATCTGCTTTCACTCCTGCGTTGAGTTTGTATTGGTCTAAGGCTGCAAGTTTTTCAGCCCGCAAGAGCGTGACATCATGATCATTCTCCTTATCCCAATCATCGAGCCATTTTATGTATTCTTCCAATTTCTAAAAGAAAATTTTAATAAATAGAGAAGAGCACAAGTCGCGATTAGCACTATACGAGTTCTTTTACAACGCGAATGGTGCTCTCCTTCGACGGAGATCGAACGTGTTTTACTTTGAAAGAATCTGAATTGTGCTCTTCATCGACTGAATGTGCATCGTACTCATCTTAAAACGAATTTTGAGTTGCGCTCTTCTTCGACTGCCGGGTCGATAAAGGATCCTCCCGTTGCGCTGAGAAATCACTGTATCGGATGTTTCGAAATTTAATTGTTAAGTATTACCTGAAAAATCGTACAGCTTTCCGATTTCGTCAATCCGTATGATTTATGATGCGCGTTCAAGATCTCAAATAAATCATTAATTTTTGCGGTGAAATCGACCGTGGGTTCACAGCCTTCAAATAGATGAGAATACTTAGGATTTTCGCTGAATGTCTTTATCCCAGTTACGACTAGATTGCTGAATAACTGCAAATTTTTAGGGTTTGAATATAAAACTGTAAGATATATGGAAGAATTTAATAAAGTGTTTCATACTTGTACTGCTAAGAAAGAATATGCTCGGGGGTGAGTTTCGGGCAAATCCGTTTTCCATAGTATTTTTGTCCCAGATTCATGTCCGCAGCGTATAAATGTTCATAAAAATTCCATTTAATAATTTGATTTTTTATCTGCAGTTATAACATTTAGAATGTAGAATACAGATTATTGGAAAACCATGGAGAATGTGACTGACCTTGAACTCTCGGCGAGACTCTAAATTGTTTCTAATGCACTTGAATAAATGCGGAACATCAGAAACCACATACACTTGTCTGCTTGCATTGGTATTTCGATCATTAGCGGGATTGTCGAAACTGCAAATGACTTTTTCATTTACATCACATTTGATGCCAAATAGTCCCCACAAACCCCTATTAGTTTGAGCTGCATCACAAACTAGCGCATCAAATAGTCCTCTTGCATGTTCAACAGTCATAATGGCTGTTATGATGAGAGGCGCAAGAATTTCGGAAGTGACTCCACCTTTGCAAGCAAACGTGCCAATGGGTTGATGAAATGCGGCTTTTAGAGAAGAAAGCATAAAACTAAAGCGTAGTCAGCCTGAGCGTTCATGTTTCCTTGTGCCGCATTTTCCCAAGTGTTCCCATCCCCATAATCTACCAATCCATCGGAGGTCATTGATCGGACATTTACATCAACAGCAGCTCTCAGTTTCATTGCATCAAAAGCCAAGATACCATGCTTGGAACCCGGGACTTTATTATCAACAATCGACAATTGCTTGGCGAAAAGATGGAAAAAATTGGCATCAAAACCAACTCCAACATTTGAATTGTGCAAATGACTATTAATTGTTGTTTTACTGGGCAATGGTAAAATTTTTTGTTTCTAATAAGAATCTGTAACTTTTGGGGCCACGAATGTATAGTAACATACAGTTCAACAACCAGTGGCTTGAATACTTAATACCCTTACTGCTTGATACCTTACTGGTTTTGATAATTTCTTCATTAACCATGACCTTAAAAAGATATAATATTTGTAAGATGATTGAAACAATAAGGAAACATGAAATAATAGAGGACAAACTTCCTATATAAATTTATCACACTTATCTAAAAATCATACAGGTTTCGAACTGTTACACGCAATGCAAATAATCTTAGCCTTGCCTTTAACTTAGTTCTCTGAGTATTTTGTTCCTATAAGAAAATACATATTATAATTCTCACGCGCGCTTCGGTTGTAAAAGCGCGCGTGAGCGCCACTGCTGGCGCTCAACATTTTCTTCATTATTGCAGATGACCATTGTCTGAAGGGGTAGTAACCGTGTTTAGGGGTGGTTAAAGCGAAATCCTTGGATACGTCAACTTATTTACTCCATTTCACCGCCCAGACGATTTATTTTTCAATTTTCAAGTCAATATTCGAATCAGTACAACGAAAATATCTTCGAAAAATGTGGTTTTTCCGGTATAAAAAATAGGGGTTGCAACCCTCGTGGCCATAACAATGTCTAGTAGCTTCGCGTCGCCGCAAAGAGCATTTTCCAATTGGTTCCGTCGCGGAATACCAATTAGAAGCAGAGATATTTCGAAAAAAGATTTTTTAAGAGTGAACTTTGAGGGTAGATTTCACCTCCTAAACGGGCTTAAGAGCACATATAAAAAAATACGTGTCTCTTATTTTTCGATGTTCTACAACATATATCAAGATCATCGAAATCGGCGAGTTTGGGTTCGAAAGGTTTCCTTGTTAGTAGTATACAACTCCTCGATTTTCTTTGAGCAAGTACTGAGAACTGTGGAAGCAGCTATTAAACAAGTAGACAAATGGTTATTATTGCGAGGTCCAAGAATCTCAGAAACAAAAATTCAACTCTGTATTTTCACAAAAAAGAAGTTAGGCCCAAATCCGATCATTATAAAATAGAACGAAACCCAAATATTAAATTGCGCCTCGGTAAAATTTTTGGCAGTCTATCCAGACACCAAGCTTAATTGGAGTACTTAAATCAAAATCACAAGGACGAGAGCCATAAAAATTATTACCAATCCTCGAAACAATATCAGGATTCAAGTGGGGGCACACCCCTCCACCATGGTAATTATTTATAAAGGTCTCATTTTCTCCATCCTTGATTGGGGAGCAATTTTCTACCAACTTAGATAATTGGACTCGATACAATATACAACACTTAAGTTTTGCCTAGGTTGCCTGAAAACTTCATCTACAAATGCCATCCTACACATCTTGGGTATTGGTACCTTGCAGTCGAGAATTTATCCCACAAAACATATCGACAAAAATTAATGGATTTGCACCTAAATGCATTTGGATCAAAGACAAATTACTACAAACCAGAATGAGCAACAACCAAATACCTTCTGTACTCAAAGTCTGGACTTGACTCAAAGAAACATCCCAAAAGATCCTTTCCAGCAGAATCCCACACATATTTCTCAAAAACTATGAAATTGACTTCAACTCGATCGACATAAGCCTGGGATACAAGGTCAATGAATGACCCTCTCCCCATTTATCCGTCCTCCAAGAAATTTCTGAAAACTTTCCAAACTTCGAACTCATTTTCACAGACGGATCGAAGATCGTCGACCCTTCAGGGCCTCGGCTGCCATTGCTATGAGCTCCTGTATACAAACTAGAGGATATAAACTTTCTAATCTCACAAATATATTTTCTGCTAAAGCTTTCACTATATTCAAAGCAATAGAAAAAGTTACCAACACTAAGCTAGAGAAAACAGTCATCCCTTCTGATTCAATGAGCGTAATTCAGGAACTCAAGACAATTGGTATTAAAAGCAAAATAAATCCTATTGTGGCAGATGAACGTAAATCTATTAATGATTTACACAAAAAGGGCTATCACATAACCATTGTTTGGATACCCTCTCATTTGAAGGCCGCTGACAAAATAGCACACAGCGGAAACTAACCCTGGAGAAGTCTACCACGATAAAAATTTGGCGCAACGCTCTCTTTACTTTTAAAAAAGCAGCTAGGCTAGAAAGGAATGAACGTGTAAAAGACAAAAGGAGGTATAAGGACATTAGGTTCTGTAACTTATCAGGAAAATTCGCATCTATCCCCTGGTTCAACAAAGAAATGACCAGAAGAAAAAAATCGCCTTAGTCAATAGAATTGCAATAAAACAAACACTCGCAAAGGCCCATCTTATGATGAACATCATCGACGAGGATGAATGTTCGGGCGGAAATGGGTCAATGACTTCCGAGCACTTATTTTGGAGAAGTCCGAACTTTAATGTACAAAGACATAAAATTACTCCCAATCTCTCTTAGCTAAATAACAACCAGATTCTACCCTACAAGGCATTTTCCTAACCAAATCGTTTAAAATCCGACTTATCATACGTGAATTCATAATCCGTAACGCTCTAGTCATCTAACTTAATGTTGTGTATCCCTGGACATCGTAACGGAATACATATAGTAACGTCTCTTCCTGTGTAACGCAAGAATACAACAACAAACTAGGCAAGATACACACCGTTTCACTACAAGAGCCACCTGATATCAAGGCATGCACCTCAAAACATCAATTCAATCGACCACCCACATTAAACTGAGACACCATTTATAGTAAATAAAACAGATAACTCAAATAATAGATAAGAACTCCATCATAAGTAACACAATAGCTAAACTTTGGCACTTACCTCTTCCTGTAAGCAAAAGAAGAAGTTTACGTGGTAGTCTGCCTGATTTGATCTAGTTCACCTGACGCCTTCCTTACTCACAGAATTATGTGGTATGAGATGTTTGGTTTTATCATCGTATTTGGGAATCAGGAGAAATGTGACGTAAGTAAATATAATGTCAAACTGTGAGATTTTATCTATCAAACCTTAGGAAAATATCTGTCACAGCTGTAACTTACTAGTTAGGTTGGCTTGCGGAAACTCCAGTTGTTTGCCATGAAAAGAGAGAACTTTTCATGAACTATTGAATGTTGTTTTTAACATGATTCGTATCGATTAGGATAAGAATATATCTTTATTACGGTCAATTGTGAACGACGAAATCGTATTTTCTTTAAAAAATTAGTTGCCACCTTTGCATGATGACCATCTATTGCTCCCTATTACAGGCCGTCAGGCCTTCACCAATACAAGCAGCAAATGCCATAAAGTGCGGAATCCTGTTTTGCTCCATGGTACCAGAAAATAGATGAGACCAGGGACCCCGTGCATAAACCGACACGTCATCACCTCCATGAGTTTCAGAATCACGTGGAGCCATTGCTGGATACTGATACCGGGCATCGGCTAAAATGAAAATTTATGGTGTGTAAAAGTTTTTCCGTTTTACTTTGCATACGTAATCGATCAAAATTTCTAACTCATCTCGTCGTTTGACATGTCGTATCTTGTGTAATTGCTTGGCTCTCTGTAACCAGGCCCGTTCGCATAGCTGAGAGTCGAGAAAGGGAGACCGTCTATGTCACTGTCATCCGCGATTCCAAGAATGTCATTGCCCCGTACCGGGTAACCCGACATGGCCATAACGTGCGCGTGATCCGCTGTGACAACTATCAGGGTGTCATCTTCATTAGTCAGTTGAGAGGCCACACTGACCGCATCGGCTAATGCTACCGTTTCATCCAAGGCGAGATTCGCGTAGCTATCGTGGTGAGCTTGATCAATACGACCCCCTATGTTCAATAATGATGATAGATCGTTAAGCATGTTTTCAAGTTGTGCCAGACACTCGATACTATTCATATCGAGCTTACGAATATTTTTCGGTAAACATAAATATGATTAAATAAGAGTGTCCTGCTTGCAGCCTGACAATGAAAAATTAACCGACTGTATCTGAATCTATGTTTTTCTAGTAGAAATTGTCGTACCCTCGACAAAAAGAAAAAAGCCGTTGCTATTCTTCTGGAGAATTTTGATGGCTGCTTCTGTCATTTCTGAAAGTGTTGGTTCCGTTTCTTCAACGGCTTCCTTCTGATACTGACAGTGAGTACTTTCAAATAACCCCAATACGTAGTCAACATCATTTGGATTATCAATTATGTTTTGCAGATCTTTCCTATTCCACAGGTATCCATACTTAGCATCACGGTTGGCTTTTTCTTGTTTCCAGGTCTCAATCAGGTCAATGCCGTCTAGTCTCCGACCAGAACTACCTTCATCGTCGATAACTGTGTTGGGAAGAAATTCACGACGTCCACCACCCAAGATTACCTGCAAGAAGCTTACCGTCAAATTATCTCCAAACTGTTATCATGTTATCATGAATCATGTTGATCTACAACAGTATCTCACAAGTTTTGAGAAAACCTTGAAACCATATATTCTTGAAATATGATCCGATCAGAAAATCAAAAAATACGAGAAATATGGCATAGAACGACCATGAATAGCGCACCTGGAAATCTTTGCCAGGATATTGAGTGATGAGCTGAGTTGCTATGTCTGGGCATAACGTGGCATTGATGCCATCTGAATTTAGATCGTAATCGGACTCCCAGTCTCTTAGAGCTATATGAGCATAGGCGCCTGCAGGGGATGCATGGGTTACACGCGTTGTTGTCACAATACCGGATGATTTTCCCTGATCCAAGGCCCACTCTGCGATAGAAGTAACATAAGTGCTAGTATCCAACGACGCATCGCAGTCACCACGATTGACCTTAGCATTCAGACCAAGAACTCCTCTGTTCGTTTTAATTCCACACAAATAAGCGGTCGAAGTACATGCCGAATCAGCAACTTGATCATTGATGCAGTAAGTCTAAGTAAACATTTGAAACACTCGGTAAAATATTTAACGATGCTGTCATCAAACATCAGAAATAGATTTAGATCCAAGGCTTAATCTCGACCTTAGATAATCCAGCATAAGGGAAATCTTCCCAGAATAAACTCTCCTCCTCGCCGGTTTGGCCATTCATTTGTCCCAGATAAATTCGGGCTGCAGTTACAGTAGTGGTAGACAAGCCATCTCCCAGAAACAGAATGATGTTCTTTGCTTTGTTGGTATTTAATTTTTCGTTCACTTTTGCTTTCAACCAGGATTGTGCACGATAATTCCAATAATCAGTTGCTGTTTAACGACAAATAATTCGGATGAGACTACAGTCGACCCTTTCATCGCTGCAACAATAAGTGCTACACGAGTAATGTTCTGGAAGATTTTAAATGATTGGGAATCTTCAAAATTATGATGATCATCATTCTCACTCAATTCGTTGGAAAGGTCTGGAACACTACGGGAAACTCGTGTCGATGCCACATCGCGTTTTTTTCTGTTCGAGTGTATCAGATCAGGGTGCATATACTCCTCCGCAATGTCATCTGTAAAACAACGATACAGACTGTTAGTTGTCTGAAACGTGAATTTTCATTTCTCGCATGCAATAAAGAAAATGCATTGCATGTATGTATTGTATCGTGGTTACCACTGAACGATTTCCAATTTGGCAAGTTCTTTATCAAGAAAATATATAACTTTGTTGTATGACGTATATCATTCATTTTCCGGGCTATCTTCTGACTTGCTTTAATATCAGATTTTTCTCAATGTTATGAGCCTTGTCAAGAATCATTTGATTACATTATCATTGCAAGTTGTTTTTCTGACAAATTTGCCAATCGCCAGATTTTTTGAATGTGAATAGCTTTGATGTTGAGGAAAACCAGGAAAACGTACCTATTTGCGAGGGCGGTGGTAGACCAGCAACCAATATGATTGTGGCTGCGAAGACAGTCAGAAGAAGTAGCCATGATCGCATGATGATCGATGAACACAAAGTCACCTGAATTCGAGGACAACCAGTATCGTTTCGACAAACAATGTGACATCGAGAGTTTCATAATCTGTAAGTGTTCGACAAAGCATCATCACTCTGGCTTTCCATCCCACGTGTAGTTGTTTTACTACTTGGTTTATCCGACCATACTACACGTGATCATCATTAGCTAATTACCTAAGTCCACCAACGTGACGCTGCATCAGACAGTAATCTTAAGATAGTTGTACGTAATAAACTGAAGGAGAAATTCAAGGCAACCATAAACCTTGGCCACATGCTAAACGATAACACAAACCCGCACGTGACAGTTTCAGCGTTCAAAGCTCTGATTGTAGGCGTAATCCAGGCGTCACGCGTCTGGTGATGTTCACCACGGAACCTCGCTGTTTATTCACGTGCAGCATATAAACTGCTATCACGAACTCAATAAACATCTAAGCCACGAGTACTTGATTCAGTATTGATAAAAATATTTTCAATTACACGCAAAACACGCACATTAGCAATGACTTCCTGCATTTGACATGAAACCAATTATCGTTGAAGTAATATGTATTGCAATCTTGTGTACTCTAATTACTATATGTTGCACCCTCGTCCGGTACGTCTCAAGTGGAAAACAGTTGTAGATGGCAAATCCAATAGATCCATACCCGATGTAGTGCCTACCCAATTCTAACTTGCTTTCGACGGAGCAAGTTCAATTTGACAAGTACAATAGGCCCGGCAACTAGACTTCCCACGAATAAGTTACCTATTATAACCGTCAAATCATGAAATTAACAGCTTTCCAAGGCTTTTGAAAGACATATGGCAAGACGTATACAAATCTTTCGCACTGTTTCAGCGTCTTCTTGTGAGGTTCATAAAAGGTTCATCGTCGACTCTATTCGAGGTTGATACGTTTTTTTAGTTGTGAAGTGCGGTTGCTTAGTAGTATGTCACATGACGTAGGAATTGAAGAATTCAACGTTCTTTGTTGAAAAATAACAATAATAATAATAACACGTGATGCTTTATTTAGAATCAATAAAATATTTATTTCCATGGGATTGCAGGGAACATTTTAGATTGGCTAGTGTTTTTGATTTGTACATGCCGTCAGACCTTTGCCTACGCACGAGGCGAATGCCATAAGATGTGGAATATTGTTTTGTTCCATAGTGCCGGTAAACAAATGTGCCCATGGTCCTCGAGTGAAAATCGCGACGTCGTCTCCACCATGAGTTTCGGTTTCGAGGGGTACCATTGTTGGGAATTCATACTGCAACTCAGCTAAAACGAGACGAAAGACACGTAGGTACAATTTTCATTCTGCGTGGATCGAAGTTGAAGAATATAACTCACTGAGATCGTCGTTTGTCATGTCATATCTGGTATAATTGTCTGGCATTTTGTAACCAGGTCCATTGGCATAGCTGAGCGTACTCCAAGGAAGTCCATCTATATTACTGGTATCTCCAATTCTCAGGATGTCATTACCACGCGCAGGATAGCCCGATATGGTCATGGTGTGCGCATGGTCAGCGGTAACGACGATCAAGGTATCTTCCTCATTTGTGAGCTCATGAGCCACGCGGACAGCAGCACCTAGTTCCACCGTTTCATCCATGGCAAGATGTGACCAAGAATAATGATGAGCATGATCGATACGACCCCCTATGATCGAAGAGAGAAAGAAAAAGAAAGAAAAAACTTTTCAGTCTCTTCAGACTATCTGATAATGCTACTCATTGATACGCATTGTATCTCGTCGCATATCTGTTGCGGCGTAAACTTACCTTCGATGAAAAGGAAATAGCCATTTTCATTTTTCTGAAGTATCTTAATAGCAGCTTCTGTCATTTCGGAAAGAGTTGGTTCCGTTTCAGCAGTTGCTAACAAATGATACGGCATGTGAGTATTTTCAAACAATCCTAAGACGTAGTCGAAGTCGTCAGGATTGTTGATTATCTGGCGAAGCCCTCGTCTGTTCCATACGTAAATTGCTGTACTGTTGCGATCTGTTTTGTCTTGCTTCCAGGTCTCAATCAAGTTAACGTCGTCCCGTCTTCGACCAGCAGTACCCTCTTCGTCGACTTCTGTTCTGGGGAAAAATTCACGTCGGCCACCGCCCAATATCACCTGAAATGTATTAACAACGGTAAGGTGATCTGCAAATGGAAACTGAGGTAGCGAATAATTTCTCGTTTCTTCCAATAGCCACTAAATTTATTATACCTGAAAATCTTTCCCAGGATACGTGGTCATGAGCTGCGTTGCTATGTCTGGGCACAACGTGGCGTTAATCCCGTCCGAATCGAGATTACTATCGGACTCCCAGTCTCTGTGAGCGGTACGCGCGTAGGTTCCTGCAGGCGATGCATGGGTAACTCGTGTATTTGTCACAATTCCAGCTGATTTTCCCTGATCCAGGAACCATTCGGCGATGGATGAAAGATGAGTGCTAGTGTCCGTCGAAGGTTCACAGTCTTTGTAAGGTACTTGAGCATTCACGCCAATGGTACCATAGTTGTTCTTGACTCCACATAAATAAGCAGTAGCAGAGCAGGCTGAATCAGCAACTTGACGGTCAACGCAATAGGTCTAAACGTATCAAGAGAACGATGTAAAATTCGTAAAATTGTATCATTATCAGGAACGAGAGAGAATCACTGTCTGTTTGAGTTTTTTGTTACTATTTGACTTGAGAAACACTCATTGATTCTTGATTCAGTTTGAGGTCAATGTCTATCAGCGTGGTTGGTAACATTGCTCTATGAGGTGAGCATCGTTCACTGATAGTCCCCAAGAATTGATGTGTAAAATCATTCATTGCAAGGAAAGGGAATCACCTTAGATAATCCCGTGTGGGGGAATGATTCCCAATAAAGTGATTCCTCTTCACCTGTTTTTCCTTGAAGTTGACCCGAATATATTCGAGCTGATGTTAGAGTAGGAATCGACATGCCATCACCCAGAAACATGATTACATTCTTTGCTTTGTTGATATTCACTTTTTGCTGTAGCTTGTATTTCAACGCGTTTTGAGCATCTTGATTCCAATGACTGGTAGCTGTTTGATAAATGTCGATTAACTATAACAAGATTTGTCGAGTCAGATCTCGAGATTGATACACTGAATGCACTTGGATCATTTTTATGCGATACATGGAAATTTTCGAAGCTAAAAGATTTAAAAAAATGTGATTATACTATTGCAAAAATGTTACGATCATTAGTTTTGCAACGTCAGACATACTTGTTTCATCGAAAAGATTTGCTACGCTGCTGGTTCGCGATGAAACTGGTCTTTTTGAATTGGCAGGTGACGATTCCCGAGGATGCCACGATGCTTCATTCTCGTCACCTGAAAAAACATTGTTGAACGCTGCTATTTGTAGGATTCTACTTAACTGCTTGAATAGATCAATGTAACGTAGAAATTCTTATTCATGTAACGCAGATAGATACCTATTTCAACTTTACACTTTTCCAAGCGGACGACCAAGTGTTCACGTCAATTACTGTTTGACTTTCCAATTGTCAACTTTTTTTTCATGCTACAGCCACCAGAGTAGCAACGATAAACTTGACTGGATCGTCAATCAAAGGTGTTACAATTCTTCTACGACCAATCTGAACCTACCCAATTTTTTCTTAAGAGGGTCGCAGTTGAAGAAAATCAAGGAGTTTTACCTGTTCGAGAGGACGGTGGTAGACCAGCGATCAATATGCTTTTGGTTGCGAAGACAATCAGAAAAACTAGCCATGATCGCATGATGATCGGCGGACACAGAGTCACTTGAATTCAAAGAGAACCGAAATTGTTTCGGCAAGCTACGGGACCTCGACAGTTTCATAATCTGTAACTGTTTGATAAAGCATCGTTAAACTAGCTTTTCACCCTTCAGTGACTCGTTTTACTGCACGATTTATCTGGTAAAGCCGCGTGATTTATCATCAGCTGGATTATCGATACCTGTAACTGTACCTCAAGGCAACTCTATAAAAGAAGAAGAAATGTCATGTTTCCTCCCCGAAGAGAGGTAGCTTAAACTCACACGTGACTCTTCTAAGACTTAAGCTCTGAGCGCAACCACAGGATCACGCTTTGTATCGAAACACGAGACGAAGGCTAACTAAGCACGACAATGCCGAATGACATATGGCTCCGTTTATCATTTCTGTATCACGAGTACGACGAACCCCTAGCACGTGAGTATACAATCATGATCTGATAAATAGCATGTGAATTCGCCAATACGTGCCCAAGAAATCTTCTCAAGAACGTGCATTCGACGCGATGCTCGTTTCACCGCACATGCATTTAAAAGAAAACTTTCAACCTTGTGAACAATAAAAAATCGCGCAATTTGCTCAGATAAATGAGTCTATCGAGCTTGCATCGACGGACATTTTGATGAACAATAATATTTCATAAATTTGAAACCATATCACAAAGAAGGTATTCGCAGTGATGAAATCCTAGTCTCTTGACACCGAATAATCTGAATGCCAATAGCGTTGCTCACCGGTAAACATATGAAAACTTTATGATGTTATTATCCTTCCCCCTCCCTCACGTTTTCTTATGCCTGTAAACTTTTTTTTTTAATATTTTTGTTTTTACTATTGAGACACTCCCTCTCTATATCCTCACTAGTCTGATGACAGAATCTGGCTGTCTTTATAAATGCGTATCGCATCATAAAAATAACTCTTGCAAAGCTCCACTTTACGAATCTTGGGGTTTTTTTGGCAATTTTTTTTTGTAAACAATGCTTTGCTAGTAAAATTTCCATGTTTTTTGTGCGGGTACATACGTTTGGCGTAATTTCCCGAATCATGTCCACTCACATATCACAACGAATATTTGAAGTCGTTCGGATATCCAAGCCGTAATCGGGGTTACCGAAAAAAACGTTGTTTGTGAATGAGCAGCTAAGTTGCCGTGTATCTCAGCAATGAGCGACGATTTCGTGTTGAAAAAATTGTAAAGTGTGCTCAAAATGTGAATAAATATGTGGTGAAAATTTCGCAGTTTTACCTTTATTTAATTCCTTTAAAAAAAATAATTAAAAAAAAAATGGGTACACACGATATCTTGAAATCTATAGGACGAATTCCTTTAAAATTTAGTGAACTTATTCAGTATTCGTGCAGATATTGGGCAAACTGCGATTCATTAAGTCGTTTTTTAGTAATTCCGAAGAGCTCGTGAAAAACCCCCCAAAATTGACGATAAGAGTTCAACAAATGGTCATAAATGCACTTGTCAATATTTTTTCATAATCCTAGGTCAATAAATGGCCGTTCATTAATTACGTAAGAGTCTCGAGGTAGACGGCGGGTTCAAAATCTCTACGCACCCGTATCTTGGGGGGAGGGGGTAAAACTCTAACGTAATATCAATGCCGAATGGGCTTTTTTCATACGATGTGTAATATACAATTGGGTTTACACCTAAATTTAAAAATTGTTAATGTTTATTAAAAATGTTATTTCCGGTTACGAACGGACCTCGTCCGTCGTTGGACGGATCGGTTGCTATCAGCGGGCAACAGAGATGGGAACGATCGTTAAGACGGATCGCACGCTTTCCGCCGAAGTAGCAGATTCTGTCCAGTCGCAGAACTTCCGCAGACCGTTCCGCGGCATGTAAGATATGACTCCTTTCGAATAGAACATATCCCTACACGGCTCGTCGAGAAGATAGCGAAGATAGCGTCGCCTAACATCAACCGGGGAGAGTCGCGGACATCTAGCGACAATAGTCTTCTGCCCGATACAATTGTCTTTCGACTCATCGCGAGTAGAGTGACATTAATAAACTACCGTAAGGTCGTGGGATAGGGCAAGCTCTGAATAAGCCATTTGCGTTTCTCTTCAATTAATTCGTCCAATGTACAATCGAACCCGTCACTTCCCTAAAACGACTCGAAAAATCGACGCACCGCTCCCTGATATCCTCGAACTCCAAAAATAAGATCCAGCCGCTTGGATCGTAACTTTCTGGTTCCCGTCTGGGCGGGTGGGTTCGAACGTAACGAAATAACGAAAGCAATAAGAACGGAAAACCTACCCGTAACAATTCGTAAATGTGTTTATTTTGATCTATTTTCAATGTCACAAATAAAAATTATACTACATTTTTCCCGTTTATTGATCTTATTTTAATTGTATGAAAAATAAAAAACAGTTTTTTTATTTTCACGCAAAAATAATCACTGAATAATCTATATATTTTTTTTATTTAATAACGATACCATTCACAACAGCTTATTGTTTTACTCAAACTAAATTTATTTATAGCACTGCGTGACTTAAATCCGCACTTAGCGCACGCTAAATGTAGAATCTAACGCAGGAAGGGGGAGGGGGAGTTTAAGGAATCTTATGTGCTCTTACGTGGGGGAAAGGGGGGAGGGATCAAATCCAATTGTTACTATTTATTATGGTACGGGGGAGGGTGTCCTTCAACACTAGTACGTAATTTATATCGAAATGGATAAAAAAGTTTTTGGCGATTGATCAAAAAATGTAAATTAAACTTCGCACGCCTGACTTGACTATAGCTAGTTTCTTACTTGCTTTTACTATTCTGAAAGTACTATGCGGCCGTTCTTGATATTAGATCACTCCAACGTCAGAGAGAGTTCTTCTCTTTGTCAATAAAAATTCACGGCAACATATACTATAGAGTTAATAATTATGAAAGGAGTTTGAAGATGGTATGCTAAAATTACTGAGAATCAACAAATATTACGTACAATATAAGGGCGGGCGGGGGGGGGGGGGGGTCCGATATTTTGTTACGATCTGTTACATCGGGGGTAAGGGTTGAAAAATCGTTATAAACGCGTTACGTAATTTAGGTACGGCCCCTTACGTAATTAATGAATGGCCTCTAACTAATTCAAATCTTACAGATTAATATGGCTTTTGATTATTTGTTTCCGATTAGCAGGACGCCGGCAACGATGGTAACAGAAAATAACGTTTTTCGAAAATGATTGGCTGAGTTGCCGCGTATGAATAAACGTGTCGCCAAAATTTCGCACGTGTAGCTTTATTTAGTTTGTCCAGAAAAAAAACCGTAAAAAATAAATAATCATGA
This sequence comes from Arge pagana, assembly GCA_963969455.1. Classification (NCBI taxonomy): domain Eukaryota; kingdom Metazoa; phylum Arthropoda; class Insecta; order Hymenoptera; family Argidae; genus Arge; species Arge pagana. The sequence goes on along the minus strand of OZ018311.1, from coordinate 18,184,204 downwards.
AGAAATTCATTTGGTCGTAATAGCATCACTACCTACTGGTTTTATTACAAATATCGTAATCAATTGCGTCTTCGTCGATTGCTCGCATACAAATACTCGATTCGCTTTCGAATACAGTGCTCTGTACAATTCTGTCGAGAATATCGTTGAGCACGTTATTTTCCTCCGGTACACGCTGTTAGACCATTGCCAACGCAGGAAGCGTAGGCCATGAAGTGAGGAATCGAGTTTTGCTCCACAGTACCAGTAAACAAATGTGCCCAGGGTCCTCGAGCGAAGATCGCCACGTCGTCTCCGCCATGGGTTTCCGACTCGAGCGGTACCATTGTGGGGAACGCGTACCGCAGCTCAGCTGTAATGGTATAAAAAGTTTCGTGCAAGCTGAAATATTTCTCATAGAGGATACTGAAGCAGTCGAAGAAGTAATCTTACTGAGATCGTCGTTTGACAGGTCGTATCTGGTATAATTGTCAGGAGTCTTGTAACCAGGTCCGTTGGCATAGCTGAGTGTTAAGTAGGGAAGACCATCGACGTCGCTGTTATCCGCGATGCCAAGAATATCATTGCCACGCACGGGATATCCCGATACGCTCATAACGTGCGCGTGGTCCGAAGTGACGACTATCAACGTGTCTTCTTCGTCGGTGAGTTCATCCGCTACACGAACGGCATTGGCAAATTCTACCGTTTCTCCCAAAGCAAGATGCGTCCACGTGTCGTGGTGAGCATGATCAATACGACCACCTGTATTCAAAGGCGAGTGTCCCGATTAACGAGGAGGAAGAAATTACTGATCGCAGTTTCAAAACGTGAAATACCCATGAAAAAAAATTACATAAAATTATATACAATTTGTGTAAAAATGTATACAATTAGATATAATACTATATAAAGATTAGGGTGATCCTCAAAAAACATGTTTTTTTCAAGTGCCTGTATCTCAAAAGTTTCTGTGTGGAATAAAAAAAAATTCTATCCAAAGCCCAGATTGATATTTCAATTCTACGGGACGCTCAATAATCTTTTGTTTTTCCATATAAAGAGCATGTAACAATTTCTTTTCGATTTCTCCGGTTAGAAGTAAGAAATAAAGGTTGTTTTTATTTTTATGTACATATTCTTACGGGGAATTTAATTCTTTACAAAAAAGCTCTGAAATAGTTTTATCGTAACTAAGCACGGGCTTTATAACTATCCTCCCCAGAATACACGTACTTAGTTGCGAGTATTCAAAGCTTGATAACTCTTTACCCATTAGGATTACGATGAAACTATTTAGAGTTTTTTTGTAGAGAATTAAATTTTCTTTAAGAATATGTGGATTAAAATATAAAAAAGAAATATTTTCGTAGTTTCAACCGGAGAAATCGAAAAAAAATGTCACATGCTATTTATATGTAAAAACAAAAATGATTGAGCGTCTCGTAGAATTAAAATATCAAGCTGGGCTTGGGGACAATTTATTTTATACCTTAGGGAAACTTGTGAGATGATACCCAAAAAAATTTTTTTCTCGAACCACTCTAATAAAGATACACAATTTTTTTGCAATTATAAATGAATTATATGTAAATTATATATAATTATACATAATCATTTTTTCTCGGGTACAAATTATGGCAAAACAATCGTCACGCTCGTAAAATATCCCGGCGATAATTATTTCCGGGGGTGAAATGTCTAATATTTCTGGCAAGTTCCTGGTAAAAAAACAAATGTGACATTCTACAAATTCTTCAAATTTCGAATTACTCCGGTAAAACGAATTATACCTGTATAACTAGCTCTCTCCTCTCTCCCTTTCTCTTTCTTACTATCTCTACCCCCCCCCCCCCCCTCGCTCTCCCTCGCTCTCCCTTAGCTTTTCCTACGCCGGTAACCATTTGTATATATTTGTTTTTAATATTAAAGCACTCCCTCTCCCTCGCCCCTCCCCCTTTTTCTCCCTTTCCCCCTCACCTTTGTTTTCCCCTAATTTCTTTATTATTATAATTATTATTAATATTATTTATTATTATTATTTTAAAACTATTAAACTATTGAATATCAGAGTTCTTCTGATTGCACTTTTGTCAAAAATTAGTATTTTGTGAATTCTATGGTTCAAAACCAAGAAAAACTTCTATACGGAAGAAATATTTTTTGTTTTTTCATTTCAGATGCAGCAATCCCGAGTTATCTGTACGAATGATTTATTTGAAAATATTTTTCAATGAAAATATCACAAAATATTCTTGAAACATCATTAAATAGTATACGAAAGTTGTAAACAAATTGGGAAACATGGTTATTTTTACTTGACAAATCGCAGAAATACGTTTGTTTTGTGAAACGGAGACGCTTTTTCGCCCCCTTAAAGAGCGATCGAAGATCATCATGCTGCTATTGTACCGTGATCTCACCTTCGACGAAAAGGAAAAAGCCATTGTTATTTTTCTGAAGTATTTTGATCGCAGCTTCTGTCATCTCGGAAAGTGTTGGTTCAGTTTCTGTTACCGCTTCCTTTTGATATTGACAGTGGGTGTTTTCAAATAATCCCAAAACGTAGTCAACGTCGTCAGGGTTGTCGATTATTTGGCGAAGACCTTTCCTATTCCACACATAGCTGTACGCGCTGTCACGATCAGCCTTGTCTTGTTTCCACATCTCAATGAGATCAACCCCATCCAATCTTCGTCCAGAAGTACCCTCGTCATCGATAACAGTATCGGGAAGAAATTCGCGGCGGCCACCACCCAAGATTACCTGGAAATTAATCAGAAGCGATGAGTTTCACGCCGCGCGTGAAATGTTCATCGAACGAGAAGAGATGAATCGTATGGTTTCAGACTAGTCTACAGAATAAACTTGACACCAATTTGGCCTAATTTTTTAGAAAACACCAAAAAAAACAACTGTATAACTATTGTGCATATTAGATTAACCAGATAGCATCAAACTAACTATACCATTTCGCGGGTAGTCGTTTAACCGGAAAAATGCGATTAACCGGTTAACCGTACCTGAAAAACATAAAAAACCTGTTAACCGGTTTTAATCCACTGTACCCGGGTCTAACCGGTTAACCGTTTACACGATTAATCAGAAACCGGAACCGAATCACGAGCCCCGATCAAAAACCCAATGCCCAATAATTTCTATGTTTCAGAAATTCAATTGTTTATAATCGTTTTGCAGTAACTGTAGAGGAGGGTGACGTGAAAAGGTGGAACAACACTAAAAGACACACCGATATTATAATAGCACGTATTTAATGAGGTGATGCAAGTTACATCGTTCTTCCAAAAAGACAAGAAGCGAAGCGTTGAAAACAAACGGTAGCATGGCTTTTGAGTGAACCTGCACCATATGGGTGGCAGCACAACCGACACAGAGAACGCGTATCGCAAGCTTCACAATACTTCCCCTCGAGACGCGGGTGATATCATTTTGAAAATACGTTTCCTAAACCCAACAACTCTGAACACTTCTTGTGTTTCGGTCCTGGTAACCCCTTTGTAAGCATATCGGCCACCATATCCTCAGTAGACACATGTTCGATGTTGATCAGATTCTCCTTCAACGTTTGTCGAACGAAGTGATGTCGGACGTCAATGTGCTTGCTTCGAGCATGGAAAACTGGACTCTCAGCAAGTTTCTTCGCTCCCAAATTATCGTTGTAGATGGTTACTTGGGCCAAGTTTCCAAATCCGATTTCCTCCAGAAAACCTCGTAGAGCAATTGATTCTTTTGCTGCCTCAGTCAGTGCCATGTACTCAGATTCTGTTGAGGACAAAGCCACTGTTCTCTGCTTCTTTGCATCCCAAGAAACTGGTCCACCGCCCAAGACAAAAACGAATCCGGTGTAAGATCTTCTGTCATTCAAGCAACTTGCCCAGTCCGCGTCAACATGACCCTTTAGTGGATAGTTATTTGATTCGAAAACCAATCCGAGGTTTATAGTCTCCTTCAGATAACGGAGAACACGCTTAGCCGCTGTCCAGTGGATTTGACTGTAGTTTGTATTGAACTGACTTAAGGCACTAACCGCGAACGCAATGTCTGGCCTAGTCGCCACAGCCAAGTACATCAAGGCGCCGACTAATTCCGTATACGGTAACCTCTTCTCTTCATCACTCGGTTCTTCTTCTGTCTTCGCTAGCTTCACGTTGACGTCCATTGGAGTAGATACCGGCTTTGAATCTGTCATCCCGAATCGATTCAATATCTCTCGGATATATCCTGTTTGATGCATGCCGATCGCCTTTTTATTGCGAGTACACTCGATTCCTAGACAGTAGGACACCTCGCCGAGGTCTCTAATTTCGAATTCTATCGATAAAGCCTTTCGGAAGTTTGTTATCTTATCCATGCTTCTCGTGATAACAAGGATATCGTCGACGTAAACAATAATCAAAAAGATATCTTCCCCTTTGTCCAGAAAATAAACACAGGGATCAGCGTTAGTCGATTTTGCTCCAAATTTTCGCAAAACTTCATCTAACTTGGTATGCCAGCTTCTTCCAGCTTGACGCAATCCATAGAGAGATTTTTTTAAGTTACAAACCTTATTTCCAGTTCTTAGTTCTGTCAGTGTGTCTTTCGCCTTTCTTTGTAAATCGCTGTTCTCTTTTTCAGAATTTATGAGGGCTTCCAATCCTTCCGCCAATAAGTTTGGAACTTCCATCAGTACTTCCTCTTTGATTTTACCGTTGAGATAAGCGGTGGTAACATCAAATTGGTGAATTAGCATTCCGTTCCTAGCTGCTAGAGCAACGAGTAGTCGAATGGAACTAAGACGAGCTACAGGTGCAAATGTTTCATTAAAGTGAATTCCGGGACGCTGTGCGAATCCTCGAGCAACTGCTCGAGCTTTTCGTCGCTCCAAAGTTCCATCAGGTTTAAATTTTTTTCGTAGAACAAAACGACTTCCGATAATGACACGATCGTCTGGGCGATCGACGAGTTCCCATGTGTCATTTTTGATGAGGGATTTACTTCCTCTGCAACAGCCTGGTACCATTCGCTTGCGTCGGTGCCTGAGATTGCTTCCTTCAATGGTATTTCTGCCAGGTGGGCGATTTCGAATTCTGTGCATCTAGCATCAGCATGTGATTCTTGGTATTGTTTGCGAGGCCTTCCAGGCAAGCCAGTCATAATTCTTCCCGGTCTTCCGCGGCCTCTTTTCGGTGCTGTGATGACTTCTCGTTGATCTTCTTCTTCACGATCTATTTGATTTTCTTCTTCTGGAAATTCATCCTCTTGGTGTTCGTTTTGTCGATTCTCGTCTTCTTCATTGAGTAGATTATTTTGTTGGTTCTCCATGAGATCTCTGTTGCTATTATTTTCGACAGATTTCAAATCTATCTCCACTTGACGACGTTCAGTTTCCTTTCGTTGAACTTCAATCTCATCCGGGATGAAATTTTCTAAATTTTCCGTGCGAACCTCAAAATCTTCGGAAAACGTAACATCTCTCGTCACTTCTATTTTGTTCTCTTTTGGATTCCAAACCCTGTACCCTTTTGATTTTTCCGAGTATCCTAAAAATATTCCGTCTTTTGTGCGCTCGTCGAGTTTTCCTATTCCGGGTTTTCTGTTCAAATAAAGAACTTTACATCCAAATTCTCGTAGGTGACTCAGTTCCGGTATTTTTCCAGTCCAGATTTCGAAAGGTGTTTTTCCTCCCAGGCTTCGACTTGGGCACCGGTTTCGTATGTAATTGGCGGTTTGAATCGCTTCCGCCCAAAAAAATGATGGGAGATTCGACTGGATCAATAGACACCTTGCCATTTCAAGTAGTGTGCGGTTTTTCCTTTCAGCGATTCCATTCTGTTCCGGATTGTAAGCTATAGTGAGTCTTCGTAGGATTCCGTTCCTTTTCAAAAATTCTTCGGATTCTTTATTCAAATACTCCAGACCGTTGTCCGATTGGAGACATTTTATTTTTCGCTCCTTTTGATTTTCTGCCATGGGCTTAAATTCTTTAAAAGCATTCGAAGCATCACATTTATTTTTTAAAAATCTCACCTCACACCAACGTGACTTGTCGTCGATAAATGTGACGAAGTACTTAGCCTTTCCAGCAGATTCAATTCTCATCGGACCGCACAAATCGGAATGGATTATATCCAAAATTTCACTTCTCCTTTCTGACCTTTTCGGGAACGGGGTCCTCGTCATCTTTCCACGGGAACAGATCTCACATTTTAGATCTACTCTACATTTTCCGAGGTTCAAACCCTGTACTGTTCCTTCTCGTTCACAGGTCAAAAGATCCTTGACATTCAAATGCCCGAGTCGACGATGCCACTTTTCCAGCTCGGTCGATGGGTTCGGTTTCTTCTTCGTATCTCCCGATGTAACGCAGCACGAATGCTGCTCTTCTTCGCGTACAAGATATAAATCCCCAACTCTATTCGCTAACAGTTTCGTGTGCCTGACTTCACCGATGACCATTGCGCAGTTTTTCTTAAATATCACTTCACAGTTATTATCTGTAATCTTCGCTACGGATAAAAGATTACTTCGTAGGTCAGGGACATGAAGAGCATTCTGCAAAGTCACACTCTTCTTCTCTCCGAGAACCTCAGCCGTGAATGACACTCTTCCTCTGGCAACAATTTCGGATGACGCATTGGTAGCTAAATCGAGTTTTCCAGATTTCGAATCAGTTATTTCCACGAATTTTTCTAATCTCTTGCATAAGTGAGATGTCGAACCGCTATTCAGACACCAAGTGTCACTGCGATTTTCTCTTGTTGCTTGAAATGCCGTTTCTTTGTCTGCGAAATTTTCGCACGCGCACAATACGACATCTTCGGCTAATTTCGTCGACGATCGGCCATTTCCGGTTTTTGTTTTACAATTCCGAGCTTTGTGACCAATTTCTTTACATCGATGACATCGATAAGGGAATTTTTCATCGTCACGCGATCCACTCTTTTCCGATTTACTTGTTCCCGTTCCAACGTCCTCTCGCGATCATAGCATCTTGAACCGCGCCTCGCACATCATTTTTTCGAGCATCACCTTCTTCGATGATTTTAATACGGAGTATTTCAGGCGTAGGCAACGTGTCGCGCGATTCGATAGCGCATTGAAAGTTTTCGAAACTGTTTGGTAAACTATATAGGAGCAGAATCGCTAAGAGATCGGGATTAATAACAACTTCCATCTCAGTTAATTTGTCGACTGCGTCAAAAAACTTACGGACATGTTCACGCACGTTATCACAATCTTGCATTCGTTGTAGTATCAGTTGCTTCAGCAACGTGGCTTTTCGAGCCGGACCCCGAGATTGGTAAATGCCTTCCAACCTCAACCACATTTCGCGCGAACTTCTACATCCTTTGACTTGCTTGAGTTCCGAAGGATTTATTGCGAGAATAATATCGGACTTCGCTTTGCTATCGCTGATTTCCCATGCTGTCGCGGCAGTAGCCGAAGCATTGTCTCCGGCAACGAGTTCCGGTTTCACTTTATTTCCGTTCACAAAATCCCAAGCGTCATTCTTAATAAGCAATGCTTCCATTTGCATCTTCCATGTGTCGAAATTATCTTTGTTCAGAGTTTCGATCCTGGCTAAACCCGATGCGCTCATTTTTATTCACAGAGCTTTGACGGCTTCGACACAAAAAATTAACCTCAAGACTTTCGTTCACGTGACTGACGGTTTTTAGTTTTTCACGACTTTTCACCACGGTTATCTGGGCCCATAACCTGTAGAGGAGGGTGACGTGAAAAGGTGGAACAACACTAAAAGACACACCGATATTATAATAGCATGTATTTAATGAGGTGATGCAAGTTACATCGTTCTTCCAAAAAGACAAGAAGCGAAGCGTTGAAAACAAACGCTAGCATGGCTTTTGAGTGAAATCCATTACGTCCGCGAATTCGCGGACGTAACAGCTGCCACCCACCATATGGGTGGCAGCTGTTACGTCCGCGAATTCGTACAGCGTTATAAATCCAAAGATTGTGAAGCTGACGTACGACACGTAACAATTTTGATGTGACCTCTGTTTTGGGGCAAGGCGTTTCCGCCCTCTCCACCGGGGACCGAGGTCTGGCCTATCGTTAGTTTCAATGCCCTAAGTACACACTACTAATTCAGATATAGAATATGCTAAAGATTAAACTATTTGGTGAAATTACGTTGCTGTTGAGTTATGATGGAAAACCATGACGTTATAGGATTTGGTTATACTCTCGTTGAGTATGCGGCACAGTCCGGCGGAGCGGATTATACGCTGGCACGAACGTAGGTGAGGAATAATTTGGGATTGGTAATACTCTTGTCGAGTATGCGGCACAGTCCGGCGGAGCGGATTATACGCTGGCACGAACGTAGGTGAGGAATAAGGTGAATTGGTAATACTCTTGTCGAGTATGCGGCACAGTCCGGCGGAGCGGATTATACGCTGGCACGAACGTAGGTGAGGAATAAGGTGAATTGGTAATACTCTTGTCGAGTATGCGGCACAGTCCGGCGGAGCGGATTATACGCTGGCACGAACGTAGGTGAGGAATAAGGTGAATTGGTAATACTCTTGTCGAGTATGCGGCACAGTCCGGCGGAGCGGATTATACGCTGGCACGAACGTAGGTGAGGAATAATTTGGGATTGCGTGGCGATGGTTGTAGGTTTGCTAAGCACAATTCAAATGGAGAACAATGTAATTTGTATTTAGCTAAATGCGAGTTGCGTACAAAAATGAAATATCAATCTATCGAGAAAAATCTTGGATACGAGTCGGATTTCAGGCTTCGTGATTCAGAGTCTCTAGGATTATAATAATATTCGAGTTCGTGATTTGAAATTGGAATTTGTAGAATAATTCAAAGTAAAGACTTAGAATATTCTTGTCGTTCGAGATGTAGTAGGATTCAGTGGATATGGAAGTTAGAATAATTCAAAGTGAAGACTTGGAATATTCTTGTCGTTCGAGATTCAGAGGATATAGAATTGGCCAACCTTTCGAGAAGTCTCTCAAAATGAAATGACAACTTTGCCTGATTTTTGCCTCGTATTTATACCCGAAAAAAGTGATAAATCTATCCCCTCCACCAAGATTATTCTGGACGCAGCAGCGATGCTCATCGCAAGATTTTCACCAAGGGCGGAAGGCGCATGGTGGGGCGTAGCCTAGTCTAAGGGAGGATGTTCTCCTATTGCTTGGTTTATGGAAAGTTCCATGCGATAAGCAGTTTCTTACGCTTCTGACGTCAGCAATCAACACGCTGCAGTGGTGCTTGCTAGAAGGGATATTGAAATGCGAAATTTTATGGAGTGAGGCGCGAGAACTATTTGTAAAAGTTACGTGGACGTAACACAGCACAACCGACACAGAGAACGCGTATCGCAAGCTTCACAATAGTAACAAATTGAAATTCGACAAAAACGTGCTGCCAGTTTTTCAAACTAATAACTTTTGTCACAATTTGTTTAAATAATATTTTATAAACAATTGCAAATGGCAAAATAAAATATACGGGATTTTTTTTCCATTCGTCTACGAATGGCATGGTGAGTTTGGTGGTATTTAGCCCAGCTTTTGCCTGAGCCTTAATGGTTCAAAGGCCCCCATACGCGGTCGATCAATTTGCGCAAACTCGGTGTTTGTGCAAATGCCTGTTTACGCGAACGCTAGCACATACACCTAGCAACCTGTTGTGCAAACATCATTCTGATTTGTAGTGTTCTTCGATGAACATGTCTGACACGGACGATTGTTGTGCTGCGATTATTCTTGCCCTGGAAACTGGAAAACGAAAAATTAGGAAAAGAAAAAGGAAGCATAGAGTGTGGGTGGCCTTCGCCATATTGTACAACTGCACAACAATTGACTGAAAAAAAAACTACCGGTAATAATATAAAACTACGTGGAAACACCATGAAACTAGGAAGAGTCCAAAAAACAAGAATGAAACAAGCAAAAGAGAGAAAACCGTCTGAGCGCAAAGCGGAACACGTGTTCACTGGCCCAAAGTTTGCGCAAAACTACCACACACGCTCAAACAGCTAGTCGAACAGGGGGTGTTTGCGCAAAATATTTCGATCCTGACCGATTTTACTCACACAGTTTGCACAACCATTCAAACAGTCCCATAGACGATCAAACTATTTGCACAAACACCGAGTTTGCGCAAATTGTTCGACCGTGTATGGGCGCCTTAAGAAAACAGGATGATGTCGGTTTTGAACCTTACACTTTTTCGCCCTTACAAAGAAGCAGAAGCTCTGTTTTGGCTCGAGATCTCTACAGATGCCATTCTCATACCTGAAAATCTTTGCCAGGATACGTGGTCACGAGCTGAGTCGCTATGTCTGGGCACAACGTGGCATTGATTCCATCCGCATTCAAGTTATAATCAGACTCCCAATCTCTGTCAGCGACACGTGCGTAGGCTCCGGAAGGCGAGGCATGCGTGACACGCGTTGTCGTCACAATTCCGGCCGATTTCCCGTTATCCAAAGACCATTCCGCGATAGACGATAAATGATTGGTCGTGTTTATCGAGCTCTCGCAGTTTCCACGAGTTATTTTCGCGTTCACACCGATGGTTCCATCGTTGGTCTTTACTCCGCACAAATAAGCTGTAGCAGTGCAAGCGGAATCCGGAACTTGCGCGTCAACACAGTAAGTCTGCGAGAAAAAAAAGAACAGCGCAGGTATGTTATCGCTGAAATAGCAGCAGACAGCAATATGTAATGCATTTTCAAATGCAAAATAGAGTATCCTTTACGAATTAAGCTGTGACTTTCCCGGTGTGAAAATGTACCCGAATAAAGAGATTATACGTAAATACCTGCGCCCGCAGCGATTCCCACCTGGAATTCAGTTTCTAACTGGGACAGTAAGCAATCAATGCCCAAAATTATATCACTCTCCTCGACTAATGATTTTATTCAAATATCACAGAAATTTTCACCGTTCATTTTTTTAAACATTTACATGAAAATCGCTGAAAACAAAGCGAATGTTATTTAGCTTTTGAAAAAACTTATTTATTTCAATTTGTTCATTTTATTATTCAAGTGCTTGAGGGTAGACAATATTTTTCGTTTGTTCGTCTACAGCAAGAGTAAACAAATTTCTCGGCTGTTTGACTCGTGAGCATGTAACATACGATTGACCATGCGAAAAACATGGATTTTCTAGCTTCAATCCGCACACCCGAAGCGATTGACCTTGTGCCTTGTTGATGGCCATTGAGAATGCAAGTCGAACGGGGAACTGCATTCGTTTGAAATCGAATGGCAGGATAACGGGAACGATGGGAATGCGTGAAACGAGTACGTCTTCTCGTTTCGACTTTCCATTAAAAGCAGTTTCCGCGATGACATTCGGCATCAGTTTCTTCACGGCAAGTCTTGTTTCATTACCCAATTTCGGTGGATTAATGTTCCGCAAGAGAATAATTGGCACGCCGACTTCGAGTGACAATTTGTGCGGTGGCACACCAGGAAAATCCAATGAATTAAAAAAATTGAGCGGATAATTTACAACTTCGTCCGCATTCATGACGCTGCCAATCGATGTGTAATTAACAGAATCGCCTGCAATTTGTTCTTGAATTTCGTGATTGATTGCATTGACGTCGGTGTTTTTTGCTGCAAAAATAGCTCGGTCGCAAACCCATTTATGACTTTTATAATTGGTGTCTATTTGCGTAAAAACTTTTTGAATGAGTTGTTCAATGGATGACACAATGGCGCAAAAGTTTAACGGAAATAGAATACATTTTGTGGTAGCATCGACTAGTACTTTTACATCACCAATTGTTCAACAGCTGTAGCCACCGACGTATCACGCTGCAAACTTACGGGTATATTGGTCTCTAACATGAGTTTTCGCACATGCCTCCCAAGATGTCATGCTTCGAGGCAAGCATTAGCTCACCAGGTATCACGGTACCTTCGTCAATACCAGCTGATGAGCTAAATGCTTGCCTCAAAGCGGATAAACTCGAATTGGGTCCCGGAATCTTTAAATCGATGGCGGAGAGCACGAATTGGGCCCCGAGCTCTGACCTCGGGAGCTCAAATTGGTTCCCGGAATTGGTACTTTGTTGCAACACATCAGAACGTCTCGTAGTTCCGTGCAATTGTATCGCGATCGAATGAATTATGGAAACGATAGTCAGTGAAAGTGCGAGAACGCTTATTGGGGACAATGGACTTATATTTCGGTCCTACAAAATGATAATAGGTGATTACGTGTTTACGTATTAGTCCCCCCCCCCCTTTACACACACACACACTAGCACGCGTGCACGCGCGCACTGTTTCCACGCCCACCCACTCGTGCATTTTATTCTGTTTTCATTCTTTTATGCTGATAGGAAACATTCGAAAAAAACTACACTATTAGAGTGGTAATAGAAAATAAATAACTATTCACGATAACATAATTTGCGATCTCGTGGTAACCCTACAAACATTACAAATTCATAAATATTCAATTTAACTAAATGACTAAGCGTCGTTCGATGGTATTCAACACGGTTTTTGGCACGGTGGAAACTAGCACGGTTGCAAATATCACGACACCTCTGTAACAGCGGTCGGGACCCAATGCAAGCTCCGCAGTTTAGACGTCGGGACCGAATTCGAGCCTTTCTTGGAATCCGGAGCCCAATTCGAACTTTCCTCTCAAAGCATGGCATCTCGGGAGACACGTGCGAAAACTCACATTAGAGACCACCATGCCCGTACATTTGCAGCGAGATGCGTCGGTGATGCACTATAAATGTGATGAAAAGGTCGGGGCGGCCATATGAACGAGCATATGTCATGGCATCGTGTCCATATTCATGCATACGCCGTGGGCTGCCATTGAACGTTCCTGGAATTATGACCATTTTGCCAATTTCGGAAACATTGCCATCTTCTCTAATTTAATCTCGTAAATGATGTATTATTTTGAACGTAACGATGTTTGGTTTAAGCGAATGAATAACAACCGTTCGGATTCCATTTTGTCATACGTGTCTACTAGTGCGATTTAAAAAAAAAACACATTTTTTTTCTTCCCAACAGGCTTAGAATCTTACATTAGATTAGACATAAGACTAAGTCCCGGAAAATATGAGCTCTTAATATTGACATTAAGCTAGTCCGTATTGCACTTTTCTATTTCCCATAAGAATAACACAGGAAAAATTGTGTTTGTTCATTCTAATCGTTGTAACTAACGAACGATACGTTGTAACGTGTTGGCATGTTTTTTTAGAGAATTGAATGCTCTACAAAAGTGCCCGTTGCGGCGTACCTGTAATCAGCACTCGTAAAGTTGTGCGGATTACTAAATCTGATTTTTGAATAAGATACTTGTTTTTTGACGTTATTTCATAAATGACTGAACTTACATAACATAAAACATCAATGACACACTTGTAGAAAATTTCATTTACTATATACTGTATTTTGTATTTTTATTGATAAAAAACGGTCACTAGGAGCCAATAAATTTGTATTCTTTGAGTTTCACTTTCGTAGGAGATTTGAAGTTGTAATGTTACTAGTTAGAGTCCTTCTACTCTTACTAGCTTATGTTTACGGAAAGGGGGAAGTCAACCAAAACCTCCTCGCACTTCTCCCTTTCGCAATTTTGACAATTAATTTGAGGCCTAAAGTGGTTTCAATATTTTTAAAAAAGATTCTAATCGACTAAAAGACTACGCTACGTTAAGTGAAACTAAAAGAATCTCTAGCTTTCGACCCGAATTTGGGTCCTCTTCAGGAGAAAGGAAATTTTGACCTATTGGTCGGTCTTTGGCCTCCGTACGCGGCGGTCACCAGAGAAAGTACCACCTTTTTCATTTAAACTCATTGCTATTTAACTCAAAATTTCCTTTCTCCTGAAGAGGACCCAAATTCGGGTCGAAAGCTAGAGATTCTTTTAGTTTCACTTAACGTAGCGTAGTCTTTTAGTCGATTAGAATCTTTTTTAAACATTTTGAAACCACTTTAGGCCTCAAATTGATTGTCAAAATTGCGAAAGGGAGAAGTGCGAGGAGGTTTTGGTTGACTTCCCCCTTTCCGTAAACATAAGCTAGTAAGAGTAGAAGGACTCTAACTAGTAACATTACAACTTCAAATCTCCTACGAAAGTGAAACTCAAAGAATACAAATTTATTGGCTCCTAGTGACCGTTTTTTACCAATATATTACATTCAGAGGAGCGGTTTATATTGAAATTTTGTATTTTTGTAAGAGTTTCGGTAAACCAAATTCTTCTAGTTGCTGATTGGGCGAAGGGGTGGGGCTTCGTGCTGATTGAGTCCCTCTCATTCTCGACACTTGAAGTGACCCACCCTGTATATAAAGTTGCCAAACAAATCTATAAATTATACGAAACTATATACAATGCGTATATAGTTTATATATTTTGACATGTATAAAAAGCAATATTTGTTTGTTTAAAGAAACAATCGTTTGTTTGTTCGTATTTTATGCGTGGCCATACCGTTCGTCCGATTGAGATGAAATTTTGTCAATTTATTGTTTGCACCTCCGCAATTTCCATTCAAGAACGTCATAATTACCCTGGCAGATGCAGGCTGGAAGAAATATGTGGCCAAATGCGTGGATAGTTTACGAGAGTGGGAGAAATGAATGTGGGCGCTGAATATGTAGCTCTTCATACGATTTTTCGATATCACTACACGAATCAGCGAGGTCCGACTCTGCGACACCGTGGTGCTTGGCGTTATTTTCTTATTTCACGACAGAGACTGGCCATAGGTATTTGTATTTTTCCCCAGTAGGATATTGTGGAACTTGGCGGAATTGTGTACATTTATAATGTTTTTGTGGGGTATTCCACTACTTTTTGTAAGTTTCGATGTACTTACCAGGAGTAAGTAATTTTTTAATTCAAATTGGTGCGAGACTCTGTCGAGTGCGTTGGTGTTACATTTGCTTGTGAGAGTTCTAATTGTAAGTTTAAATTGCGTTTCGAATTTTCTGTTGTTTTATAAATTCAACCGCCACTACTGGCCACTACGGCATGGGTTATTTGGGGATTTTATGAATTAAATAAAGATTTTATCGATTAGATTGTCATTTTTGTTTTCAATATTCCCCGCATGTTTTAATGCTATTTACTAGATTATATGATAAGACTCCTTGTAATAATCTCGTGTTGTTGTGAATCTTGAATTTATCATCTCATCGTCTCACGCGTCATATATAACTATAAATACCAGCTGTCTTTTCGAACGACCCGTAGGCCATGAAAATAGCCTAGGCACTCTAGAATAGCCAAAACCACGCTGCGAGGGACCCAGGAACCAAAAACTACAAAGCGACCTACGAAACTACGATGACTTGGACACCGGAAAATACTGAATCGGGGACCTGGACACCAGGAACCTTGCTGCGAAGGATCCAAACATGAAAAACTACGGATCGGACGACCTGGATACCGTAAAATACGGAGCCGTGGACCTGAACACCAGGAACTATACTACACACACGCGTACAGACACGCGCGCGCGCGCGCACTCAGACACGCACGCACACACATATCATACGACATCATTGATCGGGCTCTGTTTTTTATACGTCATTCGATCTTCACCAAAATAAATTGGGGTCGAGATTTAGATGAAGAGAATATCCCTGCCAAATCTGAAGTCGATCGGTGCATTGGTTCTGGAGATATCGTCCTCGCATTAAGGGACTGCGAAGAACTGTCCGGAGAAGAAGAAGAAGATTCGAACTTTTCACTACCTTTGACAGTCTATAACTCTGAAACTACTTGATCGATTTCGTACAAATTTTTCCACGAAGCTCATTTGGCCTTAATGTAGCTTGGTTGATGAATTATGACGCAATGTTTACAGGTATGAAAGTTTGCTGGGGTAAATGATTCACGGCACGAACTTGGCGGCGATTCGCTGCCGCAAATCTTCGTTATGTTACAGTAGGTGGCGCGTGAGACGTATTTTCTTTATTCATAATTTAACAATCGGCGATTAGAAAAGGATGAACGGCAAACGTCAAGCGGCACGTGTCATTTGTAGTTTATCGTAGAAGTATGAATTGCTTCATAAAAAATATGCCACCCAAACGTGCGTCACTTTGTTAGTAGGTCTACCAGCGCAACATGTGAAAATAAGCAACGAGCTGCTCGAGCAAACGCGGAACGACATTCGAGCAACGAAGCAGATCGTTCACGAATCGCATATTCACGTGCATCAGAGTCAGATGATGAACATGCATTCTCAATCGCCATCAACACGACACAAGATCAATCGCCGAAGTATGCGAATTTAATCTAGAAAAGCCATGTTTTTCACATAGCCAGTTGTGTGTTGCATGCTCACGAGTTGGGCCGCCAAGAAACTTATTTGTTTTTGCTGTTGACGGAAAAACCAAAAATGTTGTCTACCCTCAAGCACTTGGATAATAAAATCAACAAATTAAAATGAATATCATTGATATTTTCCCTTCATATGTCATTCAATTTCAATTAATGTCTTCATTATCAGTAGCTCGTGATGAGTTTAAAATTGATGATCGTGTTTTTTTCAAAACTCAATAACATAGGCTCTGGTGTCAGCGACTTTCATGTAAATGTTGAAATAAATATCGAGCTTAGAAGAAAAGTTGAAGGAAACAATGTTGTAGGAAATAAAATTTTCTACAAATTTGGTTCTCACAACTTTTCGTTAAACTTCGAAATGGCCGAGGTATTCCCAAGGAAAACCGTTTTTTTCATAAAATTCAAAATAGCGAATGTACGCAACTGTCGAATACCACTCACCGAATATAAAAAGAAGATGATCGGAGTTTTTGTTATTTCAGAGCAAATATTTGTACATATTGACTGGACTATACAGTCACAAACTGAATTCCAGGCGGGCAACGTCGCGGACACAGCTAGTTATCTATAAATTATATATAATTATATCGGGCAAATTTAAAAAAAATATAATTATATATAATTATGTATAATGTTTTTTTCTCGGTCCTTGTACTTGTAGAGATTAAAATAGATCAGCTCTGAAAAAGAGTAGAGAGTTGTAAATGTTTGTAAATTCTAATTGATTAAAATCTTAAATGTACTGGTCACATAAGCTGTAAAGTGAATAAAACCAAATACTTGCTCTTCATATTTTATAAATTGTCAAAGATATACCAAAGAAAAATAATTCTTGTGATATATTATGCACATTTTTAGGAAATAATGAACTATGGAGTATTGGCTTGAGAGGAGCTTATTCGACTAATCTCCATCCCTTACAAAACTAATGGCATCACATAGTAAGGATTAAAATAAAAAATATAAAAAATCTATCGTTGATAATTATCCGTTGAATTTAGAACAATTATTTGCACTTGAATCTCTTGCCTATTGATAGAGATAACTGAGGGATAATTATAAGAAGGCCATAAGTAGAACGACATGCACGGATACACCCACGACTTTCTCATCCTCAAAACCTCAAATGTAAGTAGAACTAGCAATAGAAGTATACAATTACCAAAGATATAAAAATCAACTTGCAAAAATAATGGAACCATTGTGGCGATTAAAGTATTCAATTGATTACCTACAAAGCTAAAACAGCTGGAAAATAATACAAAACTTATCAAAAAAAAAGTGAAAAAATAGATGAGAGACAATTATAGATTTTGAAAAATGAAAAGGTATAGTCTGTAAAAAAATCAACATTGCTACGTACATTTCATAATATTGATTATTTCGTTTTTTAATTTCAAGTTATTTGTAATTAAATTGTATCTTTAGTTTGTTTCACCAGACTCGCGAATAAGTGCCATAGGGGCACTTCGGCAGGTTTAGTTGGATAAAATAAATAAGAAAATTTAATTAGGTATATAATCTTGTTTCTTGAGTAGAAACCTATCGTCCACGAGTATTAGCTAATCGTATTGTACCGCTGGTAAATGTTTCTCTTACAATAAGACGTCTTATTTATTCATCGTGAAAGAGGAACAGTCATTACCTTCGATAATCCCGTGTAAGGAAATGATTCCCAATGCAACGCTTCTTCCTCGCCTGTATTTCCTTGAAGCTGACCCAAATACGTTCGAGCTGCCATCAACGTAGGAACAGACATGCCATCTCCGAGGAACATGATGACATTCTTAGCCTTATTGGTGTTCAATTTTTGCCTCAGTTTGTTTTTCAGCGCATTTTGGGCACCGTAATTCCAAAAATCGGCAGCTATTTAATAACAGCTCTGTTAACAAATATGACCGTAGTCAAACTCATTACGTGTATGTAAATAATGGATTACTATACGAGGCTCCTTTTTTGCCCAAGATTCCTACTTTATGATACACGCAGGAGGCGCGATCGTGGAAATATTCTGGCACAAGATCGAATTTCGAGTGTTTCATCCTTATCGTCAAACGTACTTGTTTCATCGGATAGATCTGCCAGACTTCGTCGAGTGCGTGATAAAATTGATGGATTCTTCAATCCGGTTGACCTTACGCCACGATGCCAGGAGTCTTCGTGGTCCTCCTCTGAAAAGTAACGAGTTTTTCCCACAATCAGGTATTAATTCACTTTCCAAAACCTTACACTGATCTAGAGTTGATCGTTCCCCCACTCGAAATCAGCAATTTTACCCCGACGTTAATTCAGATCATTTCTTGTATTTATTGCAGCACAGTGTTCGTAACATTCCATCGTCAGGATTGATAAAAAAAAATCGAAAATCTATTTTTTGCTCGTGCTGAGAATTATGAAACCATCCTCAGACAAGTGTATTCGATTTGCCAACAAAGTGTATGTGAACCAATCAGGAGAAAACAATGAACATGGAACGAATTCTTCGCTAATTTTACAGTTCAAGGAGGTTGAAGTAGGATAGTTCCAATCAAAAGTTTGTAATATTGTTATTTGGAAATATTTTGTGTTGAATGATTAAAAATCAAAATAAGACTAACGATATTTGCTATTATGGTAATAGATTCAGTATCGAAGGATTTTTCGTCTTATGAATTGTTTATTTGATGAATAAGAATGAATTTTTTAATTAATTTTTTTCCTTATTTTTAGGTTTTGCCATTTTCTTAAATTCCTTTTTATTAAAAACAAACCAAACAATTTCAAATATTTTTATACCTATATAAATACATGTATCTTAATATTTATTACGCGTTGATCATTTTTATTTTTATCTTCATCGTTCATAAATACCTGTAATAATTGTTATTTTTAATTCAAGCTGCTAAATGAAATTTTAATTTTTTAAAAAATAATTGTGAAATTTCGATGTCCGGCATAGTTAAATTTTGTATTGATAGCATTAAATTTGATATTATTAAATAATTTTAGATGAATGGATTATCCTTTTCATGTTTTGTCCGAACTTGAAGAAAAAGGAAATATGAATTATGAAGATTGTTACGAACGCGATCGTTGGATGTTGTTTTCGCGTAGTAACGGTCGTTCCGAGCGGTTAGAACGTCGATTATTCAGAGTTCGGGGGAGCTGCGCGTACAACTCTCTGAGTTGTTTTAAGGAAGTGACGGGTTCGGTTGTAGTTCGAGACGAGTAATTGGGAGAAAATAGTATCAATTGGGTTTATTCATGAGCTTGCCCTACCCCACGACCTTACAATATGTTGATAAAGCGACTCTAATATGAGGACTTGTGATATTCGTGCGATATGAAAACTTGGTCGGTTAACAATTAGCAAGATCAGCGAGAGGACTGTCTTGGATGATCGTTCGGCGATGACTGCCTTCGCGGACCCTTCGTGCGGCCCACGACGGTTCGCGCCATGATTCTCTAATTCAGGAAAAGGGTCTTGTTCACTCGCCGCAGAGCGCTCTCCGAGAGTTCTGCGGCTCGGTGGAATCTGCTGATTCCGCGGAAAGGTGTGAGATCTGTTCCAACGGTCTTTCCCATGATTCGGATTCCAGGTCCGCGGAATCCGTTGGTAGCAACTGGACCGTTGGACGGTGGGCGAAGTCCGTCCGTAACAAAGATTAATTATATTCATTCATTTCTCAAGAATTATCAAGGCAAATGATCTAAAATAATAAAAGAATGAACAAAAATGAGTTTTTATAGTTAATAAAAAGGTGATTAATTAAAAATCATAAAAGGTAAATTATTCATAAATATCTCTGATAATTGCCGTTTTTTTAAATTGCCTTGTTTCTTCATAATAGATACGGTAAACGTCTTACTTCTGACTCAGAGTTCGTGGATAAAATCATAGAAACAATGGAAACACAAAATGATATTGAAAACACTCTAGCTGACGAAGTACAACGAAATGGCTGGCAACGCAAAAAACTACCATTCCAGAGAATTTTATCAGAGGATTTAGAAGATTTCCCAGAAATGACAGACAAAGATCTAGGATTTTTTATTGCCGGTTCTTATCAATTGAATCAGAGCAATATCGTATTTATCAGAAATGATAGACGAATCGGATAATGTTACTATTCGATACGTAAAAGACCATTCAAACATACTGAAAGCTCAAGTTCAATCCCGTTACATTAGCAGAAACGTTAATAGATGTTTCATTGAGTAGGAAAAAAAGACTATCGGTTATAAAAGCAAACCGAGACCCGGCTGTGCGTGTGCAAATGGTCTTAGAACTGTTGGATGCTGCGACATTTTATTATTTGTCACACGGGAGATATTTGTCATAAATTCTGAGCCCGCTGACATATTGAGGAAACTATTCGATAGAAACCATATTTCAGCTGCGATTGAAAAAAGCACATAGAATAGATATAAATTATTTAAATATACATTGAAACAAAAAAGTTGAGGCTTGAAACATATAAATAGATTCATTATTTGTGCTGTAAAGTGGATTTATTTTTTTCTACCATAGCGCATCCTTTTTAAAAATTCTAAAAAATCATTTTATTGTGGGAAATACGTGTCCTCTAACATAAGTGTCATTTACATATTTCATATTTTACGTATAACGCCTCGATCTCTTCAAAGAAATAGATTATTTTTCAACTGTTACTCTGGTAGTCCCCGTTGGACTATATGAATATCTGCTAACTAAAAGTCGTCAATCTATAAAGACTTACAAGGGATCAATATAATTCACATGTTTGTAGTATTTTCTATCGGATCGTAAGTGAATAAGAGTTATTTGTATCCAGTAATGCGGACCACCGACTATGTATTCGAAGTCATACTCCCGTAATTTATTCCAAAAATCGAATTCACCAACTTGAAAAACACCAAAACTCATATGACGAATCCATGATGCTCGTTCCGAACGTTTCTACAGAATAGACTCTCGGAATCTGTTGAATTTTTCGAATGTGACATAATTTTCAGACGTACACGGTAACAAATCTTTCGTCAAAATTAACACAGAAATTTGTGTCATCGCCTTTTTTTTGTTCAAAATTAGTGTTACTTCCACACACCGCGTGCGTAGTGATAAAGTAACACGGCTCTAAACTGAAAAGAAATTCTTAATCCTAAGTAAATTTGAGTTGGCTCAAGTAAATGGCGTACTTGTATAGTGCTGAAAGAATATTTTGTTGCCCTGAGAATAAAAAATATCTCACGCGGAGCAAATATTCTCTTCGTTTAAGCAAACTTTTTTTTGTGTGAAGAAGATTTTTTTCCCGAAATTAACTTCTCTTAAGAGTATCAAGTCTTGGTCTGAAAAAATGTTTATTTGATCTAAGTAAATATTTTTTCAATGAAAAACGAGTTATTTTATTGTAAAAGATCGAAAAAAAAATATTTTTCAACTTTTGACTCGAATATCAAACCTTACATTTCTCTTTCCTCCTAGATATATCTAGACATATATGTAACTGCGAATTTCACAGAATTCGACCCTGTGTGGGTATGTACCTCGAACGATCTTCCGCTACCTATCAATCGCAATTTACGCAAACGCTTAGTCCTCTCGGCTAATGCACGCATATCTCTTGAGGACAAAGTAAGTAATATCGGTACGATAAACTTTTTTTGTTTTCATAAAGTAATTATTAGGCCTATAGGTAAGATAGAAAAACGAAAATACCGAAAATACATATTGACTATTCCGTTTCAGCAATAACAATAAATGAGAGAATCTATATCGAATTCCGAAGATCTTTCTCAACCCTTCGTGGCTACACCTCTAAATTCAATCACGATGGTCACACCGGGTCGGTTCTACCCAGTCAGTTTTCAAAAAAATGATAGTAAGCAAACTATTGGCCCGAAGTGGTTCAACAAATTACTGAACATGCTTTGAACATTCTAGATGATGTAGGACAAATTGATTAATAAGAAATAAAATGGGGACATGTTAAAAAAATGGGGTATATAGTCCCATTTGAAGCAGGGAATATTCTGTTGTATATTATGATCGACGGATCGATTCTACCCAGTGTGACCATCGAGGGTTAAATGAATAACAATATTAACAAGTAAAAATGATATACTTATGGAGAGGAGCGCCATAATGAGAATATTATGAGTTCAATAAAATATTATTGTTATTATTATTATTATTGGCATTGTTGTTGTTGTTGTTGTTGTTATTGTTGTTGTTATTGTTAATATCGTTAGTCTTTCATACGATTTTCTTCTAAGAAAAGTGTAGAAGAAGAATATAATATGTTTAAATAAGATAATATTTTCTTATTGCGAGAAATCTTGTTCCATTCAGCTAATCTTTTTTCTTCTCGCGAACCAATATTATATTTGTTTATTTCAAAAAAATTATTCACTTGCAGCTATTGGAATTCTGATTTTTTTCCCGTGAATACTTACATGTTCAGACTCAAGATAATATTCTCCCATTAGAGTTACTTACGATTGTAGTTTCACTCTTTTATTCTAATCTCATACTTTTCTCCAAATTAGAAACAGTTTCTAGACCCTCTAGACCATGATTCTCGAAGTACAATGAAATACTTATTCGTGTTCACAAATATTTTTTTGACACTAGTAGATAAAATCCAAGATATTCAATTTTCTTGAGATTAACACATTTTGTTTCAGCGTATGTTAAAAGTAAAACAAACTAACGTTAGACGTTTAAAAAGTGTTACTCTAGCATGGAATAACATTTTTGTGCCTTGAAAAATGAACTATGAGAACAATACTAACGGTTGTGCCGAATGAACACCCTAAAATGTTAGATATTCTACACACAAAGGACCCCCGCGCAAAACCAATGGAAACAAACTTTCGGTGGAGACCTACCTGGCGAATCGAGGATTCGCGAAATCCTGATCAATTTTGAAACAACCATTCGTTTTTTATAAATATGTGAAGTCGATTGCGGATGCCCATTTTTAAACATCTCAAGAAATTCTGAAGAATTCAGCGAATGACACGAAACACCCCGCCGTTAAGAAAAATGTGGGCCAATTTTTTTTTCTATTTTATCATCACTGTTACGGACGGACTTCGTCCACCGTCCAACGGTCCAGTTGCTACCAACGGATTCCGCCGACCTGGAATCCGAATCATGGGAAAGACCGTTGGAACAGATCCCACACCTTTCCGCGGAATCAGCAGATTCCACCGAGCCGCAGAACTCTCGGAGAGCGCTCTGCGGCGAGTGAACAAGACCCTTTTCTTGAATTAGAGAATCATTGCGCGAACCGTCGTGGGCCGCACGAAGGGTCCGCGAAGGCAGTCATCGCCGAACGATCATCCGAGACAGTCCTCTCGCTGATCTTGCTAATTGTTAACCGACCAAGTTTTCATATCGCACGAATATCACAAGTCCTCATATTAGAGTCGCTTTATCAACATATTGTAAGGTCGTGGGGTAGGCCAAGCTCATGAATAAACCCAATTGATACTATTTTCTCCCGATTACTCGTCTCGAACTACAACCGAACCCGTCACTTCCTTGAAACAACTCAGAGAGTTGTACGCGCAGCTCCCCCGAACTCTGAATGATCGACGTTCTAACCGCTCGGAACGACCGTTACTACGCGAAAACAACATCCAACAACCGCGTTCGTAACAATTTGGTGCTAAGTGTGGGGTGTGCGAAAGGTGAAATTTTTATATTTTGGTGACAAAGTGAGTGGGTTAATTGATTAACCCACAAGTGTCACAACGGGAAGTGACCATAAGGATTTAACGAACCCAGAAACGGGGAACGACCAGGACACTAAATAAACCGAAGAGAGGACGAGAAAGAATGATAATCGCCCTCTGCCTCTTCCGAGTATGGAACCATTTTGGGTAAGTCCCGCTTTACATTAATACAAACTTAACTTGATTGCGTGATCAGTGCGCCTAAATTAGACGTCGGTGCATCCGAATATCGAATGTCCGAAACCACATCGACGGGAGAAAATCATTCACCCTTCGATCCGTGGGCGCGTCGCGAAAGCAAACCGCATTCAAACAGCGATTCCGACGAGAACACGTTGACGTCGGTCGGAGAAATGGAACAAGTAAATAACATAACGAATCCGCCGCAAGCACAGGGTGAGACATCGGCGATGGCTCACCGGGGAAACGCGCACGGACACCTTCGCGACGCGTTAGATATGATACCGAACTTCAATGGGTCCCCGGATCACCTAATCCCATTTATTCAGTGGTGTAAAAACGCGGTCGCGTCGGTCCCTCCAGAGATGGAAAAATTAGTAGTCCAATCCCTAAGCAGGAAGTTTAAGGGAACTGCGGCGGATTTCGCCATCGCAGTAATGAGTATGGAGAAGCTAGACGAAGTAGTAGCTAGGCTAAATGCGGTGTTCGACGGGAAACGAGGGGATTCGTACTGGATGGAAGGGTTATACCGAGCCCATCCGACCCCTAACGAAATATCCGCGACTTACGGGGCCCGAATAGCGACGATTTACGAAAATCTCCGTATCGAGGTGCGAACACGAACAGACACCTCCGAGGGTGCGCGAACAGCGAAGATAGAACAAGCCGAGGAAATAGCCCTTAGAGCGTTTCGTAGAGGATTAAAAACAGACGTCGATACACGACTAGTAGCAGGGAACCCCGCGACTTTATCGGAGGCCAGGTTTCTTGTCGACAAGATCGAACGCGACCTCCAGTGGATACGCGACGCCCCGATAGGAAAAAGCGACAACGCTAGCGGCGCAAAAACACCGCTCTGGCGCGATACGAGTAAGCGGTGTAATTTCTGTAGGAATAAGGGTCATACCCAAGCCGAATGCAATACATTGGTCAGGGAAATTAGACAAAGTACCGCCCAAGGCCGCGGTAACTACAGAGGATCACGCCCTCGCGACAACCAGGTCCGACACAACGGACCCCCGGAAAACCACTGGAATCATGGGTCGGAATCGTGGAACGAGCGCGCAAACGATCCACGCAACCAACGACAGATACGAAACGGGTCTTGGCAAGACCGCGCAAACAATTCGCGAACGGACCATCAGGGTGGCTGGCACGGGCGATACCAACCACGGGGATACAACTCGGGAGCTCCGGGACGAAACGCATACGAACCGAACGCGCAGGGACAAGCCGGAAATCATGTTAAAAGTTTTCAGCGCGATTTAAACGGGGAGAGGGCTCGGCCCGACACGTCAGGACCGAGCCCGGGCGTACAACCAAGCGCGAACATGCGACCGTGCGGCCTCAACGAGTAAACGGAATCCTAGAGATTCAAGGAAATCGGCTCGTCGCCGCCCCCGCGATCGAACTATACAGCGACGACCTCCGGAATGGACGAGCAGATTTCTTGGTAGATACTGGCGCCGAGATCTGCCTGATCAAGAGAGGAAGCGTAGCGAACGATGTACCAGTATACGCAAACGATACATGGGAATTAGTAGGAATTACGGACGGAAAATCAACGACTCACGGACGAGTCGACATTATGCTGGACGGTCGACGGTGCGAATTCCACGTCGTCGACGACAATTTTCCGATTTCACAGAGCGCCATACTAGGTTTGACATTCCATTCCAAATTTAAAGCTACAATCTCCTATAGCCAACGAACATATAGCGTAGGAAAAGACACATACCCGTTTCGAAAAGGGGAAGGTCTCACCATTCCAGCGCGAAGCAAGCACAGGGTATACGTGAGGGTCGCCAACCCAGAAATAGGAGTAGGAATGTTACCCTCGATCAACGCCGGGCCCGACATCTACATGGGGAATTGCATCGTGAACGTAGATAACGGAGTCGCGCACCTATACGCAATAAACACATCAGAGGAGGCGATCACGATAGAAGTACCGGTGTTCGAACTAACGGAATGCGAACAAATTCGAGCGGCGACCGAGGAACACGTGACCGTCGGCCTCGGTGAAGTAAACAGCGGAGGCAAAATAGCGACGGTAAACGCAACGAAGAGGAGAGACCGGACCGACGAAGTCTTCGAAATTCTTCCGCGAGAGGGGTTGAACGCAGAAGAAAACAACCACGTGAGAAAATTAATCCACGAATATGGTCACCTGTTCTCCCTACCCGGTGACCCGCTGCCAGCGACGACCGTGCTGTCCCATCACATCCCCACCACCGACGATCTCCCAGTAAGAACGAGACAATTCCGACAGCCACCGCTACTTCGAGAGGAAATTAACCGACACGTAGCAGAAGGATTAAAGGCAGGGATAATTAAACCTTCCGCCTCCCCGTACAACTCACCCGCATGGGTAGTGCCAAAAAAGGTGGGAGCGAACGGACAGAAGCGATGGAGATTGGTCGTCGATTTTCGCGGACTAAATGAAAAAACAACGCACGACTCGTACCCCCTACCGATAATAACCGACGCTCTGGACCAGCTGGGACAAGCGAAGTACTTCTCTACGCTCGACCTAAAATCAGGGTTCCACCAGATACCGATGGCCAAGGAGGATATGCACAAAACAGCATTTTCAACACCAAACGGCCACTACGAATATGCCCGTATGCCGATGGGAGTTCGGAACGGTCCCGCCACCTTCCAGAGGCTGATGGACCTGGTGCTAGCCGGACTCCAGGGAATCGAGCTCGCGGTATACCTTGACGACATCATCATTTACGCCAAGGATCTGGACGAACACAAAGTAAAGTTTCGCCGCCTGATGAAACGGATCGACGACGCGAACCTTACGTTCGCGCCGGAAAAATGTTTCCTCCTGAGAAAGGAAGCCGAATACCTCGGCCACGTCGTAGGGGAAGGGATCGTCAAACCCGATCCAAAAAGAGTCGAGGCTGTCCGAAATTACCCACCACCGAACTCTGCAAAGAAAATCAAGCAATTCATAGGGTTAGTAGGTTATTATCGTAGATTCATCGAAGGGTTCGCGAAGATAGCAGCTCCTTTACTGCGATTACTTAAGCGCAACGAAAAACTTGTATGGGGCGAAGCCCAGAAGAAAGCGTTTGAAACATTAAGAGATAAATTGTACGAAGGGCCCATACTCCGAGGACCCGACTTTTCGAAACCGTTTATCGTCACTACGGACGCGTCAGACTACGCGATCGGGGCAATCCTCAGCCAGGGAAAGTTAGGAGAAGACCTACCGATTGCATACGCCTCGCGCACGTTAAAAGGGGCAGAAACTAGGTATAGTGTAGGAGAAAACGAAATCTTAGCAGCGGTATACGCAACCGAACAATTTCGACCGTATTTATACGGAAACCGCTTTACTATCGTAACTGACCACCAGCCACTGAAATGGTCCAAGAATATGAAGAACCTCGCGCTACGCCTCCACCGTTTTCGGATCAAACTAGAAGATTTTGACTACGACGTCGAGTACCGATCGGGCGCACGTCAGGGGAACGCCGACGCGCTATCACGAAATCCGGTACTACGCGAGGGGGAGCGCGACCCCGACAGACCGCGATTAGATTTCTATGAGGCGGACGAATTCCAAGAAAAAACGGAGGAAGGGGATACACCCCACGTCCTCATGGTGAAGCAAAAGGTAACGGATCAAAACCGGCCGTTAAGAAATCAAAAGGGTGGCATCAGCACGCCACCCGTAACCGATCCACAGACGGATCGGGCAGTGGAAATCCAGCGCCAAGGAAGGAGAGAGGAGGCGATGCTAAAGGAATAGAAAAAAACGGTAAGAACACGACTGATCAAGTGGGATCGGATCAAGCCGTCAAAATGACAGAATTACCACCGCGGTTCACGCGGGCACAACGGAAACGGATACGCTCGACCGATGAAACGGAAAGTGGAAATCTGGCAGCGAGGAAGGAAAAGCGGTTAAACGGGAGCGAAACAAAAGAAAGCGTCGCGGCGACCGACGTCCGACACGGTTCGGACCAGGACACCGAAATGGACGAAGGAATGCCACGCCTCGCCCGAAAACGAAGAGCGCGAGCGTGGAGAACCGAGGAATTAAGTAGTGGAAGAGCAGCGCCCAGGCAAAAAAGGCGCATTCAAAGGGAAGAAATCGAACAGGTCGCCGGAACGAGCAGCGATCGAGATAAAGGGAACCCAAGCGAGGGCGGTGAAGGATGCACCTCACCATACGGAGAGATTACAGACGGATACGTCCCCGGGACGGAAAGCGAAGAAGGTAGCAGCCGCAAAGAAGCGCCAAGGAGCAAGAAAGGAAGGAAGACGAGGAAAAGCAGTATCAACGACGCACCAAACGCGGGAGGAGAGATACCCCGTATATTCGATCCGGAAAGTGCGAGAACCGCCCAAACAGACGAGGCGACGGCACCACACGGATCCTCAACGGCAACCGCCACGGAGGATGGCGACACAGAAACGGGAAGGGAAATGCCCCGTATCGTTGACCCGATCAACATGGAAAAGAAAATCCCCCGCACAGACAAAGCGAGCGATCGGGCCCACCGATCACAACCACGACGAGGCAGGGGAAGACCGAAAATCGAACGCACGGGTCGCAGAGGAAGACCCAGGAAGGTATATCATCCGAGTCATCACCCCGACGAAACCGAACGGCCGTCACAAATATCGTCAAGATACACAAGGACGAGCGTAACCGAATTGGACGGCACAAAAAAACTCCGTGGTAACACAACAGAACCTGCCACGAAAGGTATAACGAGAAAGTCAATTAGAAAAAGACCGGAGATCATCGACCCCGGGGGATCAACAGAGGAAGGCGACGTCCAGACGACCACGCGTGATTGGGCCAGACCACGCGCGCGGTGGAGGGAAAAGGCGACACAAACATTCGAGATAAGCCGGACGAATCAGC
Source organism: Arge pagana (assembly GCA_963969455.1). NCBI lineage: Eukaryota > Metazoa > Arthropoda > Insecta > Hymenoptera > Argidae > Arge > Arge pagana. The sequence goes on along the minus strand of OZ018311.1, from coordinate 18,155,113 downwards.
CGGCGACCTCGACCGACGTCGCTTATCGCGCTGACGAGGCGCAAGACAGAAGAGCCGTGACGCTAGACAGACCCAATGCTAAGGCACAGCGATCCGTAGCTCCCAACCGGCTGACAAAACGCACGCAAAACGAAGAAGTTGGGCACAGACAGGACGTAGCCCGCGCAAACGAGCATACCCCAGTGGTCCGCAGTGGCGACATGAGATGCGCCGAACCTAACCTACGACTCACACCGTTCAGAAACGTGACGAGCGACGGTAATTGCCTGTTCGACTCACTGATCAAACTTTGCGGGTGGCAAATGTCACCGCAAGACCTCAGAAACGCTCTGCGACAACACGATACGTTAGAACGCTGCGCGAATCCGAAGGTAGCGCGAACAATTTTAGAGAGTAAGGACGATTTCGGGGATGAAAATATACTTGAAATCTTTGCGGACTACGCGAGAGTAAATATATGCGTCCATGTAAAATACGGGTCAGACCGGGTGGAGTACAACAAATTTGTAAGTAACGAGACGGCGCCCTCCGTTCATGTACAACTGGATAACTGGAACCACTACGTTCCGCTCCTGGTAAAAGAACCAAAGAGCACGGGCGAACGGAGTAACGCGACACCTCTTCGGGTCGCGGAGACCAACGAGCATAACAGCAACGAAGACCGAGGAGCAACGGATAGCAGCGTCAGCGGATTGGAAGACCGAGGAGAAGTACGCGAGATAGCGAGGAAAATTCCGAAAACCGCCGGGAACGGCGGAGAACCGAGGTGGCGTTGCACGGAAAACGTACCGCCAACCGAGCGTAGGGGCGATATCGTGTATTTCCTCAGAGAAGATCTCAAGAACATCCCTCGACACGTACTAACTCTGATCGAAAAAAGATACATAGACACCAAATTTTTAAACGATCAACAACCAAGAGTTGGGCAAGTAATATATCAAAAAGCCCGGGGAACTCAGACGTACGGAGTCGTCATCAAAAAACGAAACAAGGAAGAAATCGAGGAGAAAAACATAGTAACCGCGATACAAAACCTTTACGCGCTAGCTTCCGCGAAACGAAGTAACGAGTTAAACGTTGCGATGGAGTATGAGATCATTCCAGGATACGCATGGGAAAAATTCAAAAGGGAATTCCGCCTCGCGTTCCTAGACAGCCCCATTCGAATCACATACTGTACCAAGTATTTAATAGTGCCACCGCCGGACACGCGAAACGACCTGATTCGCGAGTATCACGCGTCGAGTCACGGGGGGCACAAAGGAGTGACGAAAACCTGCGACAAGATACGGGAAAGATATTATTGGTGGAACATGCGTCGAGACATAGGGGACGCAATCAAGAGGTGCAAGGCATGCCAAAGGACGAAACTGGTGAGGAAGAAAACGCGAATGCCCATGGTCATCACCGACACGCCCGCCGCGGCCTTCCATAAAGTAGGAGTAGATCTATGGGGGCCAAGGCCGATGTCAAGGTCAGGGAATCGGTACGCCCTAACGATTCAATGCCTGTTAACGAAATATCTGGTAGCGATCCCACTTCCGTCTGGATCAGCCCTCGACGTTGCAAAGGGATTCGCAGCTCAATTCATCACAATCTTCGGAGCGCCCCGCGTAGTACTTACCGACCAGGGTCGGGCCTTCGTGGGGGAAACGATGAAACAACTGTCAAAATTTTTAAAATCAAGCAGGTACAGACGACCGCGTATCACCCGCAGTCGAACGGCAGCGTAGAGAGAAGTCACCAAGGACTCGCAGAATATCTGAAACAGAACGAAGCAACCGACCGCGATTGGGACACGTGGCTCCCGTACGCGACAATGGCACACAACACGAGCGTGCACGAAGGAACGAGGTACACACCACACGAGCTCGTTTTCGGAATGCGAGCGCGACTTCCCTCTGCCTATCCGGAGCCCGACGAAATCTCAACCTACGATTCGTACTTCCAAGAACTTGCGGAGCGCATACCAACAAAAGCGACACGCGCACGAGCGAACCTTCTAACAGCAAAAAAGCGTTCCAAGAAATACTACGATAAGAAAGCAAATTCTCAGGAATTCATAGTAGGAGAGAGGGTTTACCTGATAAACGAACCAAGGTACGGAAAACTCGATAACGAATACACAGGGCCGTACGAAATCATCGAATTAATCGAACCATACAACCTTCGGCTAAGAATCTCTGAAACACGGACCACGGTAGTCCACCGAAACAAAATCAAGCGCGCACACGTTTCAACCGTATAGGGAGCCGCCAGAAACAGGAACATAAGAGTAAAGGATATATATAAAAAGCCAGAAGAGGTGAGCCACACCTCCTTTATTTAACCCAACCGGCGATCAACCCCCCGAACTGAGGCCATCGCCGACGTAGAATCGTCATTGGCGAACCGCACCGGAGAAACAAGCGCGAAATCACGAACGACGGCCAGCGGCGTCCGATTCGCCGAGATCGTGACGCGAGCGAAAGGTATTGTCCGTAACACTCCCGGGGCGGTGAAAAAGCGACGATCCACCGTCGCCAATCCTCTCGCGGAGGGCGAGTTGGAATTGAAATGGAGGAAAGAACAAAAGTGTAAAATGATCAGTGAAAAATGAAGAATCGACAATTCAAAAACAAGGCGAAAGTTTAAAAAAAAAAGGAATTGAAAATGGTCGTGGGTACATAGGTATCTAAATCCTTATTCTAGAGGGGCGGGGTGTTCCCTACTCGTCGGGGACCCACTGGCCGGATCCCAATAGCCTAAAGGGGTTATATATATGTATGGTGAGCAGATATTCTTAAGGAGTCGTTGTACTTTGCGTCCCTCCGAGGGTTTGCGTTACCCCTTTTTATGGTAGTATGACTTCCGTGTTGATGCGCTGTCTAGGCTTTCCCAACTCCCGTTCGGATCGCTGGCCTTGGTTCGCGCGGTGCACGGTGGTTCTGGAAGGGCTGGCAAGGCCAGTCGGGGTTCTTCTACTCCGTGAATCTCGGTGGTCGGGCGGGGGTGACGCGATCGGCCGTGATCATGTGCCTCCCGCGTCTCTTCCACTGCAACCATTGTTGGTCTGGTGTCGGTCAGGGCGAGGTTGAACGTTGTTCCCTGGCTCCGTTTGTTTTCGATCGACTCCTGTTTCCCTGTAATCTTTTTACACAGTATTAGTTTGAGGAGGCGCCCCCCCAGGGAGAACCTCCTCGCGACAAATATGGCGGTGATCAGGTTCCTAGGGACGCGATGCCGAAGATTGCGGATTTTTCAATAATTTGGATCCGCCGTTCTACGTGCTGTTTTTCGGCAATACCTTTCGCTCGCGTCACGATTTCGGCGAATCGGACGCCGCTGGCCGTCGTTCGTGATTTCGCGCTTGTTTGTCCGGTGCGGTTCGCCAATGACGATTCTACGTCGGCGATGGCCTCAGTTAATTTTATTTCGGGGTCGCTACTTACCCACATAGCGGTAATATTGAGGGGCTGGCCTCTCTGAGTAGTTGATGACACGCGTGTTTCGAAGTCCCTATGTGCACGGAGTGCGATGGTATTGGTACGTCCTGTACATTCGGGTTGGAGTGATAGCGCTCCGGTTCCTTCAATGTATGTTGTCGTCGCGCTTGCTCCGTTACATTTTATAAATACTGTTTGTCGGTTTGGTGCCGAGAAGTACCATGTGTTGTAACGTACTTGTCTTCACGTACGTACTTTTTTTTTGTTGTTTTTGAATTAAGATTTTTATAAGAGGGATTGACGTGGACAAAACCGCGGATATAATTTCGAATGTAAAATGTTTATTCACCGTGTAAACCAATGAATTATCTAAACTCAGTCATACTGCCTCATTCATACCGGACGACACATTTAAGATAAAAATGATCACGTTGCGCACGCTGGTGGCTAAATCTATGTGGCCTCTAGTCCGTCTTCCCCAAACACCGTCTCGGTCTCGTCCTCGTCGTCCGAACAGCAAAATGGCGGTCGATGTGGGCTGGATTGAGCGATGCTTCCTTTTCGGGATTGAGCTGATATCCCTCGGTCCTGGCGATGGAAGTGGCGTCGAAATAACGGAGGTTACACGGTGCTGACTGCGTGGCACCTCGTCGATGAGCGTTCGGCAAAGATGCTCCGGGGTTGGGATCGTCCGTTCTTCGGCAAACGGACCGAGAGGCCAGAGCTCTGATTCCGACGTGTGTTGGTAGCTAGGGTCAGGACTAGAGTGCCGATCCTGTACAATTGACGGTCACGGATCGGCTTGACAACGCAATTTCCCCAAATGAGCCAGTCATGCGCAGAAGTTGACACCTCGATCGTCTCAGCTTCACCACGAATAGCATCATCCGTTACAGTGTTCGATCGGCTCCCTCTTTTCCAAAACGTCGTTTCTCGTTTCTCTATCCTGACATCACACTGGTCAAAGTCGCGAAACTCGGGGTCCAAGTTAATTCGGACCGTACAATCCGATTCCGTGGTGATGTCGTGAACAAGGTTTTCGGCGGCGCACAGTCGTGTGGAGCGCACGCGTCGGCATCTTCCGATTTCGTTGCTGTCTAACCTGACATACGTTTGCAGGTTGGCGCTGATTGCCGTGTAGGTCGATTCCGGTTGGACGTACGCGAATCTTTCGGTTTTCGTTCCTATCTTCTGCGCGACCGGTATGGGTAAGTTCGGGAATAGCGTGTAGTTTATGATATCTAATATTGGTATCGTTAGCGTGGTCACGATCGTCGATTGCCGGATGTATATTGTTATATCGCTGGCAGCGTTTAGTTCCCCTAGGTTTGGTTGTTCTTCTGTTTGTATTGGGAATTCACCTGCTCGCAGTTTGTGTTCGGTCTCGGCCAGTGTCCTCTGCATTATATCGGTTGATATCAGTCGCGGATGTAATTGGCCCTGTCTCCCAAATAGGATCGCGTCGATCAGGGCTTCTGTTTCGATCTCGTACTCCGTGATCTCTTCTTCGATTAGCGACAATGTTGTCGTTGGTGTTCTATTTGCCCTTGGTGCCGTTGTATGCGCGAAGGTGTTTTATCTTTTGATTCCCTACGTGCTTTATCGCGGTTTTATTCGGTCGCTTTGTTTCGTCCCGTTGGTTTGTTCGACTCGTTGACGCGCGATGGGTTTAGTATGTTGCGAGATGTCGGCTGTGCTGCGATACTCTCAGTTTGAGGATCTTTGGGAGGTTATACGGAGGAGTC